>APFE030816249.1:0-14813 GCA_000404065.3 Pinus taeda
AAAAAAATCTCATTGAAAAACATATTTCTAAATCTGGAAGTAAACCTCCAGAAGAAGAAAAACATTTATTATAAAATTGGAATGCTAAATCTGGCACAGTAATTATAAAACTGGAAGTGGATGAGACTGATGCATGCATGCTAGAGGCATGCATGTTCCCTCTTAATCTTTCTCCTACCTAACTGCAGTGTAGTATGCCATACAACTTAGAGAATTGCACCCTCATTCTCCTCAGATACACCCTCATCATGACTATACAACAACCCTGCACAGGAATCCATACTACAACATGGAATTTGTGCACTTATAAAAAGGATTTGACCACTTATGAACAATGAACCAATCTTAGAAGGAAACTGCCTAGATTGGTGAGCCATGACACTTTCAAAACTTGGGCCAGTATTTCAACTAGTTGAACCCCAACAAGTGTGCTTCCTCGGGTATTTCTAACCTAGGATATGGGCATGTTCTTCTACTAAAATTTCAGGCTCAAAGTATTTCTAAGTTAGCCACGATCTTTCCTTATTTCAAAAATCTACACATCTATGGTAGATAAAGGGAGAGTCAAAAGACTCATCTCCCAAAAGGAAAGGTCGAGAAAATGACTGTAGAAGATACACCCTCACTTCTACTAAAACCTTAAGTTTTACTTCCTCTTCACATTGAACTAATAAGGTCCTAAAAAGGTATTCACTGCTTGAGATACTGCGGCAAAGGGTTCAACCCAGTAACATTGGGTTAGGATCTTCAAAGCCATCTGAAATAAACAACAAAACCCCTAGTAAGACGGAGTTAAGACCTTACCACCTACTTGAAAGGACCAACTCAACTCAATAACACTGACACAACTAGGTCCTTAACTGACTTAAAGATTGACCCTCCATTAGAAAGGGTTAATCATGACCTTATTGGATTAACTTCCTTGAAAAAATTTCAAGGGTTAATATTCACCATTTGGTTAGCTTTTACAAATTCATCCCAAAAAATTAGCCAATTCAAAACAAATATTGGCCCAAATATCTATAGTATCAAATTATTTTGCCTACACTTTTCTATAAAAAAAGACAAAATCTTTAAAATATCAATGAAAATTACAAAATCCTTGCAGAATATCAATACTTCACACTTTTAGAAACAGAAAGATAAGCTAAACTTTTACAATTTCAAGCAAATTATGATTCATTAAAAAAATTCCCTCCTGCGCAAGGCCTTACCAAAGCTATGATCATGCAATCTGGTTTTGATTCCTTAGTCTGCCAAGATTTCAACATATTTCGTCCTGAAGTAGGAATGGGGAAATAGGACCAGCATTATCCATACCTAATGGAAGCTAAACTACTCCTTGATTAATTTGAAAAACTCTAGTTTCTGACAACAAAGAATGGTTATCGATTCAATGCAGATCGAACTTGAATTGTTGTCCCCAGGAACAAAAACTTGAAGTATTCTCAACCTTGATTGTGAAGTTGGGCTATTATTTTGATGTGACTGGTGAGGAGGCTAACCCATTACAAGTCGATGTTCTAATGGATCTTGACTACTTTGTAGCAAAGATGATGTCTCAGTGGAAGTATCTCTGATATTTCAAGACAAAATACCTGATTACAGAAGTGAACATGGATGGTTCTCTTTAGACTCCTACATTAAGAAAAATATCATTATCATAAATCCTTTATCTTTACATGTTAAGGAAAACACTAAAAAAGAAACAATGAAAAAAGAAAATGGGTAATAATTTGTCATCGAACTAATTAGATCAAAAAAGAGAGTAGGGAGAAAGAAAGCATACCCTTCTAGGAGGTTGTCTCTCCTTCTCACTCATAATAGGTCTATCCACATGAGACAACGGTTCATGCATATGCCAATCACTGTTAGGAGTCTCTCTCTCTAAGCTTGACCACTTCTTTGGGTCACCAGGAAAAAAATCATCTTTCCTTGAGTTATCACTTCCTCTTCCATGATTTTCCAATCTTGGGCTCATATCTTTTCACAAGTATTCTTCTTCCTCATAATTTTGCCAACTTCTAGACACCATTCTATTTCCTATTATATCAATTTCCTGAGGTGGTTGTACAAGTGAAAGTAGTCCACACAGAGATCTCTCGCTCCTGTAATTTCCATAAATGTCAAGGTCAAAGCACGAATTGTTAAAATAAATATCAAGCTTCACAATAGAGCACTTCATCATAAGAAATAGAGTAAGAAAAAAAACATTCAAATAATGTGGGAATGAAATTAGAATTTTTTCCTTAACTAATGTTAAATGGCATTGAAAACCAATATTTTTTCCTGATGCAAGTTAAATTAAACAAATTTCAGATAGCAAAAATTGCAAGTGGCATCCAACAACAAGCCTTGTTAAGCATGA
The DNA here is from genome assembly GCA_000404065.3 of Pinus taeda. Taxonomy (NCBI): domain Eukaryota; kingdom Viridiplantae; phylum Streptophyta; class Pinopsida; order Pinales; family Pinaceae; genus Pinus; species Pinus taeda. The sequence goes on from APFE030816249.1 coordinate 2,369, forward strand.
CGTAAATGATCCCTATGTTACACCAAGTTTTGATGATGGGGAGCTGGGTTGACAACTTTTGGACACATCTAGTAGTTACCTCCAGTTTCCAAGGGCGAAGAGGGCTCTCTCTCTCTCTCTCTCTCTCTCTCTCTCTCTCTCTCTCTCTCTCTCTCTCTTATTACTAATTGTCAATTGAGTCTAGCCCAAGTTGTTGTGATGGAAAATTATCCTTCCCCCCACTTTTTATTCCCATAAGTGACCTGTTGACTTCATAATATGTATTGTTGTAACAACTTTGAGCCTTGTTGTTGACTTGGCTTTGGTTTCTAAGAAACATAGGGATTACCCTGTCGACCATGTTGGGAATGAGGGTAAGTGCCCCCAGGTTTTGCCTAGGATACATTACCAAGAATATATAGATATAAATAGATATATATATATATGTGTGTGTGTGTGTGTGTGTGTGTGTGTGTGTGTATATATATATATGTATGTATGTATGTATGTATGTATGTATGTATGTATGTATGTATGTATATCCTTGGAATGAGGGTAAGTGCCTCAAGGTTTTACCTAGGATGTATTACATGGAAAATAAATAAATAAAAATTACACACACAAGGAATTAAAGATGTAAAATTCTACATAAAAATGTTAAATACTGAAATTAGATCAAAGAAAATTTGTTGATATTCACAACAGATAGAAAAATAATAGATCAGAAGCAACACAAAATCCAAATTCCATAATAAAGAGGAACATACACTAGCACTTGCGCAGCAGAACTCTTGAAGAGAAATTGCCAAGATGGATGCATCCTTAAAGAGAGAGTGAGCCCAAGAACAACAAAGATAGGTAGAAATAAACACAAGTACAAGAGAGTGAAACACTTGACAGGTGTCATCAGGTAAAATACTTTATTAAGAAGGAAAGGTAATGACATAAGGATTAATCCCAAATGAGAGTTGTGTATTCACAATTTCATGTTGCCCCAAAACACATGATTTACTACCACCTAGACTGCCCAGAAAATTGCTTGTTCATATAATACATGTACATATATGTTAATGAGTAGAAGATACACCTTCCTCCCCACGTGAATTAGAAATTTAACTGAAAACACATGCATGGCTCTATAAAAATGAGTTGTAATGCAACATCATCTCGCAACATCTTGCATAAGTCATCCGCAATATAGTGTTTCCATTGCTTGTTAAGTTTCATGATTACTTCACCAAATGTTACTGATTAGTTATGGGTTGTTCCTCTTTCCAAACAAGGCAACCACATCCCGCTATTTATAGTTGAATGTTGAGTTTGGGTACATGTATATCCCTACATATATCCTGCCCTGCACCTCCTAAGTACTAAAACAACAACTCCACACCTAACTAAGCATTTATTTTTATTTCATTAAATGCATGATCCACCCTTTGCTAGAAATATCACACCATGCATAGGTTAATTCATTGGAGATAAGACAAAATTATTCTAGGCACTACAACCAACCTATTAGAAATCTACAATAGGAACATTATTGTACTCATTCAAAGAATAATACCTATGGAAGCTTCCACCAGTATATATAAATATTTATTATTCTAAGTATGCATAGGTCAGCCCCACATAATGACCAAAGAAGTTGGCTGCAGAATAATGACAAAAAGGTCAGCTCCAAAATAATAACAAACAGGTCTAGCCCATCACACCATGGAAATTCAAGACCACCCTTTGATAAAGATACTTCAAGGTTTTCTTCGGTTGACATAAATTTGACAAAGTAAATATTTTCATTTGTGAGCCTTCAACCATCTTTCATTTGGGCAATTTTCGTCATTAAATCTAGACTGCACATTTCTTTGTTTTTAGCCTTGTAAAAGTCTCTATTGTAGGTAGTCTTCATAACTAAGTTTTACCACAGTAGAGATGCAATCCATTTTCAATCTCTTATTTTCAATAGGTATTTTTGAATAATCAAGAGCGCGTACTTCATTCAGTGCCTTAACAAGCATTTCAATTAGACATTTGATTGCCATGTGTGCTAGAAAGGTGCTTCTGTCTGAATTTTCTATAGTTGGTTGTGTGCCTACATCTATCAAACACATCTCTGAATATGCCTACAAAAACAATAATGCTTTTGGTTAAAATCAAGTAAAATGTTTCAATCCGTAAATTTGAAATTGGTTGAACATAAACATCCAGGGGAATATTTTCCCACCCGGATTAGAACTCTTCCCATAGGCGTGGTACCAAAAAAGGCCATGGGCACCCTGAACAATGAATATTGAATTAATCATTCCAAGGAAAAGGGCCTTTGAATCTCGCAAGCTAAAAAAAACAACAAATTGAGCCCTTGCATAGACAAAAGCTCCACTACATAATGAAACATTTGCATATGTTCCTGTCAAAAAGAGCACCATCAATATTTGGATTTAGGATTGCTGATGCAAACCAATAGTTTGATGATCTTTGGACAATAGTAAAAGTTCATTTTGATAGTACAATGCAGAGGAAGAGTAATGGCCTTCCTGCTACACAAATGCAATCACAATATGGTTGTCATATTACACCTCCCATTTCCTTCTCTTCTTCTGCAATTAACTGTCTCATGTTTCAAGAAATATCTTCTACACTTTCTTCTCTAATCAGTGCATTTGCACTCTGCATCCTCAGAAATTCTAATGGGCTCATATGAGTTTGTTGAGATCAAAATGAAGTAGGATAATCTGTTAGGTAATCAGAAAATTGGTTAAGAAATATGGGTATTGAATCTAAGGGAAATGACTCCTAGAATCATAAACTAACTACCAAATAGGCAGAGAGGACTGGAAAAGGAGGCTCCATACTGCTATAGGTGATATTATGACAGTTATATTAAAAGGTGAGGTGGAACCAACAATAAATGAGTACATTCAAATAATTCAAGTACAAAAATGTAAATATCTTCAATGCTCAGATCCGTGTGTCCTGAAGGTATAAAGATCACTTTCAAGACACGATGTTGGGTAGAGTGATCCTTTGAAGTTTGAAACTCCAGCCCATAGGGGTCCAGATTGAAAAAATATTATAAGGGGGACACGGATGAGGTACAACAGACAATAGGAAGCAATAATATTATAAATCAACGGTTCAGATAGCAAAGGACCACACTATCTATAACTCTTTATGATAACATTAGCATATATATCCTTAAGGCAAGTTTGGGTGCCAAGTTTGAGTTCGAGATGGATCCCTAGGATCTTACTGAACCTCACTTGAAAAAAGAACATTTTGCGCCAACCATTTCACTGAGAAGGAAATCATGAAAAATTCATTCCCCCATTGCAACAACAACACAAGTCTAGATTTGCTTTATCTCTCATGCTGAGGGCTCGCTGCAAATGCCCATCTAATCACATCACCCAAACTCCTTCACATTAGAAAAGAATATTGGAGAGCCATTTTAAAACAATCATGAAAGGACAAAGAAATAGATTATCCAGACATCCTTTCATTGTCTTTGCCTACATGGTTTAGAAAAACACTAATTATCGAAATGGTGCACTTGAGGCCTCCCAAGGCCATAACAAGAACTCTCCAAGTCCTCAACATAATAGCTCCAACATTAATTCATACATTGAGATGTCCCAATAGCTCTAGCTCTATGTCAAAAGCTGAGATGTCCCAACTGGACAAAAATGAGAAACCATTGCATGAGATCCATAGACAATTGATGATTCAATGAGGCAAGTTCTATGCCACCTGAACAACGTTAGACAAATATCATCTCAAAGTCAAGATAAAACTATCACCAAATGGAGTTCCATCTAGACCACCCTAGGATAGATGAAGCATGACCAGAATCCCTAATAAATGGCATTAAGTGGTGAGGACATATGGAATTGAGCAGGTTCAAGTTTGGGCATGCATTACATAGATTGATAATGATAAGTTGTACCAAAGACAAGGTAGCAGTGCTGAAATATATCAGAGGGATATAAACATATATAGGAGGCCAACGTAGATATTTTTAGAGGATGATAAGGTCATTGGAACTGTATTCCATATATAGGAACTAGCAGAGGCAATGTTTAACATATACGTGTAAGCAGTTGACATATAATGACAAATAAAAATAATGATGTGTAAGGTCCTAGTTGAAAGGATCAAACTGCAGCAAGAGATTTTGATGTCTATAGATTCCATACAGCTACAAGTGTAGAATTTGGACAACAAGGTCACTCAACCCAAAAAATAAGTAGCTAATCGAGGCTCAAAATGTCTCGAGAAGAGGATAAACCAATGAATGCTAGTGATGTCACAATATATGATTAGGCATGCACAGTATTTTCTTTTTTTGATATACTTCTATTTCATATTATAAATGATATCTAAACTAGTATAGTTATGATGGATAGAACAAACTCTGGTTATGAGAACAATTTGGAAGCTATTTATTTTAGTTTAGCATCTAAATTAAATAAATCAAAGTTCAGCTATAACAAAATTGCGTAAGCTATGTTCTCTTGGACCAAAAGACTTGGTTAGTTTCCCTAGTACAAGAGTAGTAGACACACATGTATTTTTTATCACCACTGGATTAATATACAATATCAAAAAGGAACTTGCACCCTTAAAAAATACAATAAATAAAAAATAGTCAAGATAAAATTCTATAAAATATACTCTTATATTGTGGATCAAGGGACCACGACAGAAGACTAGAAGGCAGAGAAATAAGACCATCTCAAGAAGTAAGAAAATATGGAAAACTTGTCCACGTTTTTGCACATTTTAGTATGGATCATAGGCTCTCAAGTTCTAAGCGCATATTCTTTAGCTTCCCATCATACCAGAACCCACATAGAGGATCACGACATTTTTCAGGGTACTACCTTTAGAAAAGGGCACAACGAGAACAATTGATACCATTTCATATCTAAATTCACCCCACCACATGAGATATCAACAGAAAAATCATCTCAGACCAGTCCCTGGGAGACAGACTAGGTCCTCCAGACCTCAATAGTGCGAACTTCCCCAGACAACAATTTAGTGGACAGTCTGCACCTAACACTGGCCCTTCATCGGGTCAACAAACTTTGTGGAGCTATTTTCAGTGTTCTTCAGTCAACCTTGGATGTTAGGAGAGATGGGTGTGATTCTTAGACCCATTAGCCTCTGGATCTTCTTCGTGAGGACATTCCCTACATTGTATCTTTTATGTTCCTGCATTGTACATTTTAAATTCATGCATTGTATTTTTTATAAGAGATTGTTTGGTTCTCCCGAATTGTATGGACATCATTGTACTCAACAGTCCCTTTGACCTACTTTGTGGTCATTAGTTGGACATAAATATAATTATCTTATCTTATCTTATTCGCCTGCAATATCCCATTTTACTAGTGTTCCAAATTATCCTGTAAGTATCTAGCAATTGAAAATTAAGCAATTTAATATTTTGGAAGGTTGTAAGGAGTGGACTAAGCCCTTCCTATTGCATTTTTCCTTCGAATACTCATCGATAGTACTATATGCTTTCCTACAAGTTGACTCCAAAATTCTAACTGTCATGCTCTAATTGGGAAATGGATCCATTTAGCTCTAACCAAACAATTTTTTATCGAATTGATTAGTTTCTAACTTGCTATACATGTACCCCGAATGGATATTTATAGAGTTTTTCTAGTGGTGTTATGTATAATACTATAATGTTATTTACTTGCATGGCTGGTTCTTTAATTGTTGACTATAATGTTAATATAATCCACGTTACAAAATCTATTGAAAGCACAGGTTGTAAGGTCAATAATTTGGTTTTGTTTCCAATAAAAAAGCAAATTAGATAAGTGACTTGGACATGTATAAGAGATATAATGGATCATGAGAACACAACTGGGATTTTCTGCAAGTAAAATCCATGAGTTGTGAACACAATTGTCTTTGAATGATTTGGAAACAATTACTACATAGCCATTCCAGACTGTTGTTCCTAATTCAAATTACAACTCAACTTCCCTATTAATTCTCATACACATCCCTCCATTTTATTAAATTTGAATATATAATACACAAAATTTTAATTCTATGAACCAAACTATAGAGCTATAAATCTGAAAACCATCTATACATTTCTCAAAGCAGTAGATTGTATAAACTCAAAATTCTGATTTGTATATTCAAAGGTATAGACACCGCATAATACGAAAAATTAGAACACAGTAGAGAACTAAATTTGTAAAATATTGTTCTGGGAATAATGGACAACAAACAAAATGTGCAGAAACTCAATCACATAATTTTCCATTACTTGCAAAAAAGAATTATAAAGCAATTTTTCATAACCCTCACTATTTCACTACTCTAGTGAAACACCCTGTCATTCTTTTATAGATAAATAAGGCTCTGGTTTACTAGGAAATTCCATCATTGTTGTGGTGCGTCTTCTCTACAAGATGCAAAAAAACTAACTCTAGATACCTGAAAAGAGTGCACCCAACTTGCAAGAGAAGATTACCCATAATAGAGTGCTTCCTTACCTAGGAAAGTGTGCCCTAATCTAAATCTAACTAGATTCTCTTCCATGCACTTTTCCTAGAGATGGAAACAATGCCCAAAAGACTGAAAAAGAATTGAAATGACACTTCTAAAAATGGAATTTCGGTGCCTAACTAAACTCAGAGACATTTTAAATAAGACTATGTCAAAGTTTTCAACAACACCTCACTCAAGATAGAATGGATCTGAGCATGCATGTATGCATCAGCCATAAGATTCCTACAAAAGTAATGTGCCTACTCTAGTGTGCATAATTAATTCACTTCAACCATCCATATAAAACACTATAGCACAGTAACCAAGTGAACATAACCTGTTGGATATGATGCATTGGATCCTAAAGTAGAATGCCTTCTGATCTATAGGAAAACTAACACGTTGCTAAAGTCAAGGACCCTTCAAAGCTCAACCACCCTTACTTTCTTTGCCTCCTTACTTGCCTTCGGAAAATGCAATAGCTAAAATATTTCATCTGGGTTCTTCTATAGTTGATGACTAGTTTCAAATCCTATTAGGCTTGCTACTGCATGTTACCGTGGACCCATGATAATGTGGAGCAAGTGGAATGGGTAGGTGCAAGTCCTATGTGAGCCACAACTACTTATTATCCCAAACAGTTCTCTAAATTTGATAGTGTGCTATCAATAGTGTTCTCCCTATTTATGGATGCGAAAGAAAATAAAATTTGAGTCCAACCACCTATTCCTACTCATTAATACAGAGATATACACTTATTGGCCCAAAATTTATGTTGATTTTTTTTCTTTGTCCATGGTCTTGTTTGTCAATTTGATTCAACTTTGTTGAAAAAATCGAATGCAACTATTACTATAAAACATATCCATTATGCCAACTTCGTTGTAATAATTTTCCCAAAATTTGACAAGAGGTTATGGTGCCCTACTACTTTACAGTCCACTAAAAATGAGAAAGGAAAAGGGTCATTCCTATACAGGTTTACTTGCCAATGGGATGTTGATTTAGTAGTGAGAAATCAATAGTTGGTTATGCCATAAGCCATACACCAAGTCTCCTATCGAGGGAAAGTCCTCCCATCACCGACTATGTAATTAGGATTGGATGAAAGTGCCACGTGACAACTCCCTCTATTTTTTTTGAGATCTTAGATAAATATAAGTTTGACCCTTTCCCAAAGGTTGTTGATTTCAGGGCAGCTTTCATAAGAACTTTAAATTCTAAAGCTCAGTTGACACAATAGAAACTTTAAAATACACAGTTTACCAGAAGTTTTCAACGACAATAGAAATTATGACCTAACTTACTACTCTAGTGGATAAATAGCCCAAATTTCCACTCAAGTACACCAATATTAAGATCTATGAAAATGGTACCCTGAAATCTAGACTTTTCTACAGAGTTGAAGTATAAACTTAAGAAAAATGGAGCAGAACCTTTATTGTGCATTGTGCAACAAAGGAAAACAATCTTTAGTGATGCATATATATCCTCACACACAACATTCTACCGAACGGACAGATGATGAGTCAGTCAAATGGGATGAGATCACCTAGATTAACTTTGTCATACATAACCATAATGGATACAGAACAACTGCAAGATCTACACTCCTTCAACTTTGTTGTTTACAAGGTTTACATAAGTTAGTGGAGTGATGGATTGTTGAATTGTAACTATGGGTCATTCATCTACTCTTTCTTGTAGCTTTGCAAGCCAAGAGGAGATTTTCCCTGACATATGTAGGTTGGTCTAAGATTACTTCCCTAGATTCTGAAGAATGAAATAATACACAGAATAACTGAGAAACCTATTCCCCAACAAAGTGATAATATTTCAAAATACAATGGAGTTTCCCAAAGCTTAGCAACTTTTATCAAAGCTATATCTCTCAAGCTAATGTTATAAATATACACACATCCAAAAATTTATTCACATTCTTGTGCACTATGATGTTCTCCATATAAAACCCTATAGAGGCTAAGATAACATAACACCAATGAAATGTAATCATACTCAATTTTTCAATAGAGCCCATTAGGCCCGAGCGTTGAACCTAGGAGCTCTGATACCACTTGTAACACACCATCACCCTTTGGCTTTTTTTTAGGGGGGTCTTCCATAAGTGTTCAAGATGTTTCCTCACCTCTAATATAGTGTTCTTCTCTCACATGAGTTAAAATAGCAATGCTTTCTGATCCTTTAGGGTTTTTCACAATCACAAGTTTTCTTACCTCCTTTAGATCAAATTTATCCGTAGTATAATTGTGCACTACTCTAAGACCTAGTACTCCAGGACATGGAGATAAGGTGATGAAGAGTGTCAAGAGAAGGAGCAGGTCCAATGTGCTACCCATCTCTAAGATAATATGGTCAAAACAATGTATATGAGGTCCCTCTCCTTCCCCTGTTTATATAAGAGGACAAGAAATCCAACGATGTAGGGCAAGGTTAAGCCTCTGCAGGCAGCCCAATCTTGTACAAAATCATATGCCCTCAATAAAAAAAAGGTTGCAGATTTCTAGGATAAATAAGGAGAATATTAAAGTACTGAGCATCAACAGACCCATCTTTGAGTAGCCATGACTCATGATAGCCACTTGTCCTCACTCTAGATTCATTCTGTAATAGTCTTTTGTAGACAATCTCTGAATTTCTTGCACATATTCTAGGGGAAACCATTATTTTTTATTGTTAAATCTGTTTGACTAGCTCTTCCCCAAGAAGTGAATGGAAATTTGTAAAGAGACTCATTGCAATAGGAAAAGGTTCATTCTAGGTATTTTTCTTGGCAGCAAAAAACCTGGAGGTGAACCTATTTGTTAAGATATTCCCTTTTTGTATTCATTAGTATGGGACCATACCTTGAGTATGTGGCACCCATGTCTCTTTAAGGGAAATCATTTGTTTTCATGTTAAAAGAATGATGATTGGGAGCACTTTGGAAAAGGGACCTAGAGTCATTACTACTCCAAGCATTTGGTTGGATTGTTATGGAACACAAGCACTTGATTTTCAACATTGTACAATTCGTGTCCTTGGCTAGGGATCAACTGTATGCATTTTGGAAGCCACCGAGGTAGCTTTGAGAAAAAAAATTTTGCATGTAGAGCACACTTTTATCTCTCTGACTAACCAGGCATTGTTTACAACCCTCCCCTCAGCATTAGGCAACCATTTTCCCTTAGAATTTGAGAATTCAGAATCCCCATCTACGGTTGGCCTCTCAAAGCTTATATCATTACTACTACGTGAGCTAGATTTGGGATCATCATCATGAAAATCACTATTGTTATAGCCCCAATCAATGTAGTAGATTTCACCTAATATCTATAGCAGGAAACATGTTTATTAACAAAACATATATTATTTTGTTCAATATTTCTTTCCAATCTAGGTAAGAGACGGAACAATGATTTGTTTTCTGTATCTTCACATATCAGTGCCTTTCACATAGCACATGTTCCAATGGTGCTATAATCTTGGTAATGAAATCTAGTGTTAATATTATGCAAACAATCAACAAAGAGAAAAATTGCTACCCCTAACTTTATCAGCCCCGCCACAATTCATCAACTATTGAGAAGTCAATTTTACGTTCGATAAAAACCTCAAAACTAAATGGGAAACCAAGCCTGAAATGAATGCTCGTTTGTTCATTTATGTAATTCTTCTAGTTACGATGCAATTTATGGCACTAGTTCCTCGTGTTTGAAATTGAATGCATAAAACTTCCAACCTAACTAACCCCAACAGAGTCCAAAATATAAAACAAAAAACCGAGAAAACTTAATCCCATTGGAGCCTGGTTGGGTAGTAAACTGGAGTCTCAATTTAAAGCTAAAGTGAGGTGTTTCATATCTACAAAATGCGGTCTATGGAAAATTGATTTCGGCCTTTTGATAGTTGTTGGCCCTTAGTCCTGAAAGTGGACTGGAGGAGTGTCAATGGAAACTTCAAAAGGGGCTCGACACATTAAACGCCAATGTTATTGGCAAGGAGGTCTATGCGCCCATATTTGTTAATCTCAATCCACACTGCGTCGGCTACACTCTAGTCTGAGTGTTCATCACCATCTAACAAGTGCACAACAGGATGCTTTTCAATGCCAAGGATTGAGTCGTGGCTACAATTCAGCATTTCTGCTAAGTAACCCAAGGGCCAACATGTAGTTAATACCTCCAATTGTGCATCTTGTGACTATCATCACATTGGGTTGCTCTTCCATGGAGAGAAAAGATTCAGGTCTGGTTTTTTAGTGCTATGTAGATTTGAATCGAAATCCAGGGAGGAGTTTGTTATCCCCTTACTACTCTTCATTGATGCCCTCAAATGGTGTTACTGATAGCTAGATCTGGTATATAAAATTCCTAGCAGAGTTAACAAGGCATTGATTCCTCACATCTGGAATATAAATCAACGGAAGTATGTGTTATTTAGTACAGTGCATCAGGGTGTGTTTTGGGAAGAACTTCTAACAGATAAAAATAAGCCAAAAAACATGAATCCTAACAAGGTTCCCTACCCATTAATAATTAGAGATTTGATCCTAGAAATAACATTAAATGAAAGAGTGCAAGAGGAAGAATTCACTAAAAAAATATTCTTGTTAAACCATAAAAAATGGCTATTTGTCTAACTCAACATTCATTGTTTATTGCAAAGTTGGTCTTTATAATCAATCTATTTTCAATATTCAAAGAAGACATTGAACAATGATAGAAGATTGAAACAAAAGTTGTTCCTACTTACCATGTTAGAGTCTAAAGTGGTGCCCTTGCATATAATCAGTGACTGAAGAATTTCCATTGCGACATTCCCAACATGTGTGTTCATGATTACTATTGTTCCTCTCCCCAACCATTCAAACTCTATTCCTAGGTATTCATGATATTTGGTTAGAAAGTGACACTAAACTTGTATTATAAACTTGTAAATGCAACTCGAAGTAGATATTATAAATCATAACAAAGGAGAACTATCAAATCTTTTGGGTTCCTTCAAGCCAAAGACCACAAAGGAACGAGATGACCACCAGGACTATTGAACCTTAAAGAATTATTTTGTGTCGAAGAAAAAAACCAAATAAAATTGGATGTGGAAGTTGTTAGAGTCAGTCTGGTCAGTCCTCCGTCAGAGATCAAAACTCTTTATGCATTTCATGATTAGGTGTCCCGCTCCATTCTCCTAGTTGCGTTCCGCTAGGGGCATGCCATAATCTGATGGAGAAGGTCATTATAGTCTCATGTCTGGCTCCTGTTGGCTCAGGTCTTTTGTCAATCATCATCAAAGTCCATGACAGTCACGGTCTGGTCCTTTAAACGACAAAGGTCATTTCGAGTTCTAGGTCTAGGAATCCATCAATTTGGTACTTGAAACATGCCACTAGAGCCATGCAGGCCAGAGTGACGCCCTTACATAGTTATGGTTCAGAAAGCTTCATCGTCATATGGATAGACTCCGACTCTTCTTCAAAACTCTGTTTTGAAGAAAAGTCAAACAGTGTCATTTATGGCAAAATTTTCAAAAAAAAGTCGTCAAGTGATTTTTTCAGATGCAGTCATGGTTTTCGTGGCCACATGTCCTGTCTTGCAACCCTTGCAAAGAGTGCCAATAATTGCATCATTCGAGCTAAAATTTCAAAGGGAAAGTAAAAATCAGTGTGTTTTAAAGTCAGTGAAAAAGTGCAAAACTCAAACATTAGAAAAATGGGTTTTTGAAGAGGCAAAAATCAAACTCATCTCTCCCAAGGCTTTATATACAAGTTTTCCACCAAAATCAGAGGCATTGTGCAAATCAAAACTAGTGGGAGACATTGCAAAGTGATTGGAGTGTGTTGGTGAGCGTTTGGAGCAAGTTGGAGTCAGTTTTCAGGGCACGGCACACATAGTCAGGGCGCGACGCACAGAGGGAGGGCGCGGTGCACACACAGGGCGCGGCGCACACA
>APFE030816253.1:0-32004 GCA_000404065.3 Pinus taeda
TTCGCCATTGATAGAAGAACCAGAGGACTCTGAAATCTCTGAGGAAGCTATCATGACAGAGGAAGTAGTAAATGGATTTGGAGGAGGTAGAGGTAGAGGTAGATGAGGAGGAAACAATGGAGGAGGTAGAGGTAACAACGGGGGAAAAAAGGATGGAGACAACTCATTTGGATTTCCTATAGTTGATGAGGAATCTCGAACAACAATGAAAAACATCTCACCATCTGTCCTCCCAAACTTTTATGGGTTGAGAAGTGAGGACCCTGAAACATTTTTATTTGAGTTTGAAGTCATGTGTTGAACTTATGATTACATGGAAGATGCTCAAAAACTCAAGTTGTTTCCTTCAACATTGAAGGGAGCTGCTCTAAAATAGTTCATGGGATTAGTCACTCAATCAATTAGGAATTGGAATGACATGAAACAAACATTTTTGGATAGATACCTGGACTATTGTATGCCCACCAATCATAAGGATGAGGTATTCAAAATGGTACAAAAAGAATATGAAAACTTGGAGGATTTACTTGAAATATTTCAATACAACCTCAAAAGAGAAAAAATGAATAACCTAGATGAAGAAACCTTGAAATCCCTTCTATTAAAAGCCATTAGAGATGAATGAATAGATATTTTGAATATGATGGGGAAAGGAGATATATCTCAACTTCCACTTCATGATATAGAAGAGCTATGCGTCCATCTCTCAAGGGGAAAATATAAAACTGGAAAAGGGCCTAGAGATCCTTCTCTCATTAGAGTAAATAAATCTGCAATTGGATCAGTGAGTAGGGTTGAGATTGGAAACATACTTGATGAGTTCAAAACATATATTTTAGGGAGTCATAGTGAGCAATTAGACACCCTTAAGATACAAAACAAGAAGAAAGCAAAAGATGAAGCTTTGGCCATCTTTTGTCCAAAATGTAGGAAGAAACACACTCTAAGGGAATGCCCCTTGGATGAAAAGTTGTAGAAACATGTGCAATTTTCTCAAAAATCAATGAGACCAAGGATTTTCCTTCAATTCCTAGGCTGAAAGCTGTCTTTCAAGAAGACCCAAATTCAATTGAGTCTCTCTGTTTTGTTTCAAGGAGACCTTGGTAGGGGCAACAAAATCAAGGGTTTAATAACCCCACGAACTTTCAACCCCCACCAAGTTGGAATCCTTGGAAACAACCTTGGTCCCAACCTCAAAATCTATTTCAATCATGGGTACAAGGTATGCAAAATTATTATGGGAGATTTGCTCAATTTTATCAATATCCTCCATCTTTTCAAAACCAACAAGTTCCACAACCTCCAAATCAGAATCCACAACTTTCATTACCATTTCCACAACAACAACCTTCTTAAAAGAATCCAAATTCCCAACTCTTGCTTCCATTCCAACAAAAGACAAATCAATTACCTTCCCAACCATTGCCAAATCCAAATAATAAAAACCCTCAAAATGCTTACATGGTAGAAGGACAACAATTTCCTACCTATATGATTGTTCCTCTCAATGATGTACAACTCAGATCTGGTAGAGTTTTAGACAAGCCTTCTATAGATGCTCAAAAGCAAGGCATTTATGAGGAAGAATCTCTTAAAGCCAATAAATGTTCTGAAGCATCTCTTCAAAACCCAAGCACTCAAGAAGAAAAAGAAAAAGAATCAACCCCCACAACTCCTATAGTCAAGCAACCTGCATCTTTATCCACACATCCTTTTCCTAAAATATTACAAATTGATAAAGGAGTGGAAAAACAAATCTTGTTGCTTGACTACGATTTTCTAGATGAATTAAAGAATGTTTGTATCAAGATTCCCTTGTTACAAGCCATTAGAGAAATTCCTATTCTAGCTAAAGCAATAAAGGAGTTGATTCTCAAAATACCAGGAAGGAAACCAAGAGATACAAGAAGAATCCACCTGATAGGAAAAATTGCAGATATCATGATGGGAAAAGTTACCATGCATAAGTATGCAGATCCCGGTAGTCCAATCGTCAAAACACATATCAATGGGGTAGAAATTCCAAATACTCTGATTGATTTAGGGGTTGTTATCAACATTATGAGTAGACAGACTATGGAACAACTAAAACTTCCTAATCTTCTTTTTACAGCTACTTTACTACAACTTGCAGATCAATCAATTATTAAACCAGATGGTGTATTAGAAGACATTTTGGTCTCCTTATATTCTTGGGAGTATCCAGTGGATTTCATGATTTTAACTCCCAAGAGTAATCTAGGAGGACACCCACTCATTTTAGGAAGACCTCGGCTAGCCACAGCTGATGCTTTTATCAGTTGTAGATCACGGGATATGTATATTTCTGATGGTAATTCGACAAATAAATTCAATCTATATCCTCCAGCAAAAGCAATTACAGAAATAGGAGATAATGAATGGGTCGATGATGAGGACACTATACAACCTGTCTTTACCATTTTTGAAATCAGTGAAGATAGTCAAATTCTGAACATATTAGAAAACTTTGGAACCTCTTCAGAATATGACCACACACAATTTCAGTTAAATTCTAACATTGAGTATCTAGCATCTAGACAAATGTCTCTTTACTCTATGGAAGAGTTTGGTAGTTCCACCATTGAGATTTTTCCAGGAAAAACATTGAATATCAACAAAAACTTGGAAATATCACAATAGGAGGAGCTAACCGGAATCTTGCAAAAACATTCTACTGCATTTGCATGGGAGTATACTGACATGAAAGGTATTGAACCTAAGATTTGCATTCATCAGATCTACATCGAGGAAAATAGTAGACCAATCAGACAACCTCAGAGAAGGATGAATCCAAATATTAGAGAGATAGTGAAAGAAGAGCTCCAAAAACTACTCAATGTAAACTTCATTTATCCAATTTCAGATAGCTAATGGGCTTCTCCTTTGGTTATAGTACCTAAAAAGAATGGTAAATGGAGGGTATGCATTTATTATAGGGAATTGAATAAAGCAACTTTAAAGGATCACTTTTCCTTACCCTTTATCGATCAGGTATTAGATACTCTAGCAGGCAAAAAGTACTTCTCATTTCTGGATGGTTTTAGTGGCTATAATCAGATTCAGGTGGCACCTGAAGATCAAGATAAGACCACATTCACCTATCCATGGGGAACTTTTTCTTACTGAGTGCTTCCTTTTGGATTATGTAATGCACCCACGACATTTCAAAGGGCAGTACTAGGAATCTTTTTTGATCTAATCCATGATTGTGTAGAGGTCTATATGGATGATTTCACAGTTTATGGTGATTCATTTGAAGAGGCATTAGAGAATTTTGAAAAAGTCCTTATCAAATGTAAAGAAACAAATCTTTCATTGAGTCATGAAAAATGTTTTATGATTTTTACTGAAGGGATTGTTTTAGGACATCATATTTCAGGGGATGGAATTGAAGTTGATAAATCAAAAGTTGAAGTCATCTCCAAATTTCCTATTCCAACTTGTCAAAAAGATGTTAGAAGTTTTCCGGAATTTACTGGGTATTATAGAAGATTTATAGAAAACTTCACCAAAACAACATCTCCACTCTTCAAATTTCTTACAAAAGACTGTGAATTCAAATGGGATCCTGATTATCAATAAGCATTTGAAACTTTGAAAACAAGAATATCTGAAGCACCCATTTTGAGAGGGCCAAATTGGAAACTTCCTTTCCATATTTCTATATATGCTTCAGATACAGCTCTAGGAGCTGTGTTGGGTCAAAAGGATTTAGTTCCTTATGCCATTTACTATAGCAGTAAAAATTTGACTCCCACTGGGTTGAACTATACTGTGACTTAAAAAGAGTTTCTAGCTGTTGTTCATGCAATCAATAAGTTTAGACATTATATAACAGGCTATGAAACTTTTTTCCATACTGATCATTCTGCGATTAGGTATCTAATGAGCAAACCTATTACTAATGGCATAGTTACAAGATGGCTTTTACGTTTACAAGAATTCAATATTACTGTGTTGGATAGACCAGGAAAACAAATACAGTAGCTGATTTCTTGTCTAGGATCTAAAATACTAAACAAGATTCTCTTGTAGAGAATAAGTTTCCAAATGAATATTTATTTGCAATAACTACTAAGACTCCTTGGTATGTAGATATTGCCAACTATTTGGTTACAGGGAAACTGGCTCCACATCTATTTCCTGGTGGAAAAAGAAAAAAATTTCAGGAGAGTTCAAAATATTCATGGATTTCTAACGAATTGTTTAAAACAGGGCCAGATTGTGTGATCAGAAGATGTTTTCGGGAAGATGAAATGCCTGACATCCTCAAGGCATGTCATGATGAGCCATGCGGTGGACACTTTGCTGAAAAAAGGACGGCCTATAAAATCCTTTCTTTAGGATATTATTGGCCTTCCCTCTTCAAGGACACAAAAGAATATGTCAAAAGGTGTGACAGCTACCAAAGAGTAGGGAAACCGACTCTTTTAAATGAAATTCCATTACAACCACAGGTACTCATTGAACCCTTTGAAAAATGGGCTTTAGATTTCATTAGACCCATTAATCTACCATCTAAGCAAAAGAAGTATATATTGGTATGCATTGATTATGTCACTAAATGGGTAGAAGCCAAAGAGTTACTTTCTGCTACTGAAAATTCAATTGTTAGCTTTCTTTATGAGGATATTTTTACTCGCTTTGGTGTCCCAAGAGAAATTGTGATAGACCAGGGTAGTCAATTTACATCCAACATGATGGAGAAGCTGATGGAAGAATACAAGATCAAGCATAGAAAATCTACTCCTTACCATCCGCAAGCAAATGGCCAAGTGGAGTCTACAAACAAAGTCATTGAAAGCATCATCACCAAGACTGTTCATCTACATAGAAGAGATTAGGCTGAAAGGCTTCCTGAAGCCTTATGGGCCTACAGAACTACATGGAAGAATACAACAGGACATTCTCCTTATGAACTTGTTTATGTGAAAGAAGTCCTGCTCCCCATTGAATTTCAAGTTAAAACTTTCAAGATGGCATTCAGTTGGGGATGGACCTATCAGAAGCCCAAAAACATGGAATCGAGTAGTTGAATGGACTATATGAGATTAGACAAGAAGCAATTCTAAGAACTGATCTTGTTCAACATCAAAGAGCTAAGTGGCATGACAGATATATCAAAGAGAAAAAGTTTCAAGAGGGAGATTGGGCATTACTATTTGATTCCAAGTTTAAAGACTTTAAAGGAAAATTTCAAACTCATTGGCTTGGGCCATATGAGATCGACAAAGTCTTTAACAATGGAGCGGTAAGAATCAAGACCGTTGATGAATTTCAAACTCCTCTTATTGTGAATGGCCATAGATTAAAGATTTATCATAAGGCACTCTCAAAAGAAGAATTTTTCAAAATGTTTCAAGAGAATTCTGCAATAAGGTTGGTGAAGAAGAATTCTTCTTCCCCACCAACCTAGCCTTTGTTCTTTTCTACTAAAAAACAAAAAGAAAAAGAAAAAAATAAATAAAAATTTGTATAAGCCTAAAAACCAATCTCTGATTGGAAGTCTTATACAAAAAATGTAGAGTGAAAATCAGGGACACCTGACACTCTATATTTTCCAAAAAAATCTTTCTTTCTTTCTCATTTCCACTTCACTTCATTTCCATCCCACTCCATTTCATTTCCATTTTCACTCCACTCACTTCATTTCACTCCATCTCATCCATTTCATTTCATCAATAAAAGTTTTTTTCCCCATGATCATTTCCATTCAGATAGTTATTGTCTAACTATCTCTATTTAGCTAAGTGGTTGTTGTGCCAAGTTTCCATAGTTGGAATCAGTTTCCACAGCTAGAAGCAGTTTCCACAACCACCACTCTGTTTTTCAAATTTATAGTCAAGATGTTAGTGCAATAAAATGAAAATGCTGGTATGACTAAGCATATGCTATGAAGACATGTACATGGAGCATCTACAAACATCAATAGGGAGCAATTGAGTAAGGGCTAATTGACAACAAAGACAAGGATTCCAAGGTATGGGCAAAAATTTCTTTCAAATAGCAATTAAAGGCACAATTTTGCATAGTTATTGAACCTTAAAGCTCACTATATGCAATGATTATTACGATAGCTCCACTACCATTCCACGACCTTACTCCATAAACCATACATTTACTCCCTAAACCATCTCATGATTATTTTTTGAGTTCAACTTATAGATGACTACACTTCCACACTCCACTTGTATTCATGAGATGTGACCTATGTAAATACAGCTCCTCTCCACCATACTTTGTGCAGTCATTTTATTAATGTGTAACATCTCTCACGCAGTCATTCAATTCAAAATTCTGATGCCATTTCACTTGTGTTAAAATCTGCACTTTGTTAGCATACGTCTCCATTTCATGTCGGTTGCTCATCCTCTGTTTCCGCTTACAGTTCTTGAACACCCCAATTCCTGTATCCATCTTCCATTTTCGGTCATCGTTCTTCCACAAACCTTGCAACATACCCATATTACCTCTGATAAAACCCTCATATGTAATTGAATTCCAGAGAGAATTTTAAACAAAGGAAAAGATGTGATGGTTACTGAGGGCAGAGCCGGAAGGGCTTAAATTTTTAGGAGGGTACCCTCAGGCAAAAGAATTGCTGAAGAAAGCTAAATGGCTCTGTTTCATTCAAAAATTCAAAGGCCATAATAAGGAAGTAAAGAAAGCCTTTGCAAGGTCTTTCAATGACCAGGTGGTGGAGATTGGAGACCTGAAGTTCATGGTCACTGAAGCCTCAATTGCAGCTGCTACATATTTTCCCCAGGAAGGTGAGTGTTGGTTTAAAAATAAAATTTTATATGAGCATGTATGGAGAATTATATTGCGTAACCTAGGTATGGACGTTGCTGTATTTACAAGAGGGATTCTTGTTCATGCATTAAAATAAGAATGGGCTGGATTACTATTAATCATTTAAAAGTTTATCACTTGTGAAGGTCGATTTGGGACGATGTAAATGTATCATACTAGGCTATTGATGAACTTTTTAGAGAAACAAACTCTTAATATGCCCTATTTCTTACTGTTGAGTTTGAAAAAGATGAGCACCACAGTCCAAAAGAACATAGGGGACATAGAACCTCATTTATATCATCATGGACTCGTGAGGATTCTAGTTGAATATTAGTTGAAGAAAAGCAAAGATACTTGGGAATGGCTTCTAGTGAGAAACTATTTTCAAGAGCAATCTGAAGCACCAGGAAGCAGTACACCAAAGGCACCAAGAAGGAGTAGGAGAAAAGGAAAAAGTACCATAATCCAAGACTCTCCTATTGGTAAAACTAAAGAAATGGGTCAAAAATAAAAGGAGGAAAGAACTAAGGACAGAAAGCAGAGAAAATTGAAAGGAAAGAGGAACTTACAAGATGTTTATCAATCACTAGAACCATCTATAGAGGAAGACTATCAAGTGTTATCTGAAGGACTAGTGCATCTCCCAAAACAAGCTGCCACAGCTAAGAAGGAAGAAAAAGGGAAACAAATTATGGAAGAAGAAAGTACTAGCCCACAGTACTTAAGAAGAAGTAGCAGACTCAAAGGAAAGTGGAGGAGAACACAAGTAAAAGGACCTCACTTCATTGAGTTGGGTGGGGAAACACCTGAGAAACCTCAAGCTGGCCATAATCCACCTCATCTTCTGCCAAATATTGAAGCCAGCCCTTCAGATGTTGATGTAAACCCTTCTCGGCCAGAACTAGAAGACAGTCCTCCTCCTCAGCAAGACTTTGAAGCCAGCCCAAGGAAAACACTTGAAAATCGATCCAAAACAGCAATAGGTATATGACTACCTCAAATATTTAGAGAATTCAGTTGTAGGCCCGAGCACACCATCCATTCTACCTCACATAACACAAGATGCACAAGTTCAATCTTTGAAGCAAGAAGTGTTTGACTTGGAGGTTTTAAACAGGAACATTAAACAAGAAAACGAGGCATTAAAGGAGCAAAGCAAAGTGGAAAAAATTATTCATGATAATACCATGTTACATATGGGTCTGTGGCAGAAGAAGAACAAGAAACTAAAGAAGGAGTGCAGAAAGTTGAATAGGGAATTAATCAATCTCAAGTTCAGATGTTTGATAAGGAAACCCAAGATGGTGGTAGCACCAAGAAAGAAGAGGAGAGGACTGGATGTACTAGCAAAGGCTTCAAAATACATAGACTAAAAGGAGATGACCAAATTTTGGTTGCATGAGGACATGCAACACCTTCACACTGGGGGTATGTTGAGTCTCAAACTTACATCTTCCCTACATACCTTTTTAGCCTTTTTCTCCAGTTACCTGAACCTCCACGCTATGAAATCATTGCATATTAGTTTAAAATGAGCATATAAATGGTTTCCTAACTATGTTTTATGACTGCTGTTTGATTTTGATTTTTGCTCAATAAGCTGCGGAATCTTGTCACTTTCCGCAACAAGAATCAGTTTCCGCAGCCTTTTTGTTAAAATCTATGCTACTGGTGTCTACTAAAGAACCCAGCCACATGGGCAAGCTACAAATGGTGTGGACATGGAACGTGTCCCCTTGGTTCAGCCAAATCATCCACAGAAGCCCGCAGTCAAAGCCGGTCAAACTGTGGTCAACACTAGGATTTTTGTGGTGGCAGGACTCTGTTTTCATCATGAGGAGGATTGCATGGCAAGATCATGAGATTTAGGACGTTTGCTAACACCTGGGGACTGCCTGTGGACCAAATCCAACAAACCACCCTCCTTGGATTTATTTCCCACGGCTACCATGCTGCTAAATTTCCGATTATGGTCTTTTACGTGTCTATCTACCAGTGCATACCTTAGGAATTAGTTATGTATTTCCTGCTATAAATAAAGCATCTTCGAATGTGTATAAGCTAGCTGATGATATGTAATCTTGACTCTTTTTACGAGCCATCAAACCGAGACTTAGTTTTTATTTTATGACTGCATTGCAATATATGAGAAGACACTGATTTTGAGTTCAAATCCGTGATTGGTTTCTGATTGACCAAGGTTGCAGAGGGCCCCTGTACACCAAGGTCCTATAGTTGTTGTATAGATTTATGTTTTTCTTCATTTTATGCTCTTGATGCCATAGATGTTTGCTGTATATATTATCTTGCTCATGGTATTTATGTTATTTGTTGTCCATAGCTTCTTTTATGCTTTTAATTGACTGTCAACTAATTAGTGTTTTCATTTCAAGTTCTTATAGAAAGCCCGAGTAGTGCATATAATTTTTTGATGACTAATGACATGATGGAATTATCTTGTCCTTCTTCTGATTTATTTTCTTGGTTCTAATTCCAGCGCTATTTATTTCTTTAGTTTTGATTTGTTCATTTACTTTTCTGTAAGATAGATATTAGACTATTCATATCATTCTTCAGTTACCTCCTATAGCCAGAGCGAGTCGAATGGTGAGGGATTGAGTGTGAATGTATAGTTTGATACTAGTTTATTTAATTTTTCAAATTAGTAATTAGATTACTCATATCATTCTTGGTTACCTCCTATAGCCAGAGCGAGTTGAATGGTGAGGGATTACATGATGAATGTGTAGTTTAATCTTAGTTTTATTTTATGCAATTTAGATATTAGATTACTCAATTTGTGTATGATTACCTCCTATAGCCAGAGTGATTTGAATGGTGAGGGGTAAAAAATGAGTTGATTTGCTATGATTTAGTTACTTTGCTTACAGTTTTTAAATTTCTTTGAGTTCAGTCTTTTCTCTTTTATACAGTAGCAAGGATACTGGGTTTCATAGTCACTAGTTCACTATTTTGTTTAATTAGAATCTAGGCACATCTTGATTTCATCATTGTAAGTGTGAAAACCTTTGGAACACTTTGAAGTTTGGAAATTATTTTACAGGCCACCATTACCTTGAATACTTTTGTCCATACTTGATTATTAGAATTGCCATCTCACATTAGGGAATCATCAAGAAGATAAATCCAAAAACAAATCAAAAAATAAAAGCAACAAAGAAATAAGAAAATGGTTATCTTGCACATATAGTGCACTTCACTTTAGCAGTTTACGACTCCCAGATTGTCAATTTACATGGCAATTTATAACACACTAAATTGACCAAACATGAATTTTCGATAGTTTTAGTGAGCCGAACAAGACAAGCACTCAATATTTTTGTGTAATGATCCCTCAAGTCCAAAAAGATAAAAATATAGAGGAGGGATGGTGCTTCCCTTTACTTTAACAAGCTAGAAAGGCTAGTAGCTCGACAATCTTTTCATATTTTACAAGTCTAAAAAGAGCTTAAAAGAGACTCGTTTTTTAGGAACGAGTGGTGTTTTCAGGTAGCAACTGGTTCTAGGTAGGTTTGGAACTTCTCAAACACGATAGTGTAAAAAAGGTGTCTAATAGAATCACTCGTCACAGCTTTTCCTCAAAAGGGTAAACGATCAAGTGGAGGCGTATAATCGGCTAAAAGAGTGGAGGTGGTGGTAATAACATGACCAAGGCTTAGAACGTTGATAGAAATGAAATCACAAAGGTTATTTACTGAAAGGCGGGTTTATTTTTTAATGAGCTTGAACCTTGTGCCAAAATGTGCTCAGTGGCGGGTTTATTTTTTAATGAGCTTGAACCTTGTGCCAACATGTGCTCAGTGGTGGGTTTATTTTTTAATGAGCTTGAACCTTGTGCCAACATGTGCTCAGTGCTAGGCTTATTTTTTAACGAGCTTGAACTTTGTGGAGACACTTATTGCTCCAGCCTTTTGATGATGTCTCCAGGTAGATTTATTTTTTAATGAGCTTTAACACTACTATAACATGTGCTCATTTCCCTTCTATGCAAGCTAGAAACTACCAAGCTACGAGGTTAAAGGGTTGAGAACCTACAAACTAAGAAAATAAAAGGTCGCTTTTCACTTGCATGCAAAGGTTTGCATGCCCCCAAGTGTTTCAGTAAAAGGAGAGTTTCCAGGATACCAAATGGAATTTCCTACGATTAGGCAAGATTGTTTCTGTCAGCAAACAAAAACTCTTCCTTTGCTTTGTCCATTGTAATGGACAAAGGTGCATGGTGTGAGCTTCCAATCACATAACGTATGAAGGTGAATGGTGTGAGCTTCCAACCACAATTGTACAAAGGAAATAAGTGTATCAGACTGATCACATAACCTAGCCGGGAATGTTTCTTCAGTCCAAGCATTAATATCTTTCAAGAAAATATCTCTTTTCCTCTGGGTTCACCCGCCAAAGCAGACTAGGGTGCATGCCCCCTAAACTTCATCAGAGTCACTGAACTACTCATTGTAGTTAGGTGGCTGGAATGAAGGTGGAAGATACATTGTTGATGCAAAGAGACCATTTAGGGATGGTGTTTGACTAGTAACCATGTTTGAACCGGGGAATGAACGCTGGTCAACAAGTTGTACCAATCTGCCTTCATACGGGAAACACATCACCTGAAAGAGTGAGGAAACAATAGCTCCCATGCTGTAAATGTAGTCACACCCAAGGAGTAGATTGTAATCTAGTGGCCCTTGGACTACCATCACGTTCAAATGAATGTTTTTCCTTCTCAAAGTTATAGGCAAATTTGGAAGGATCCCTAACGGTCAACTGGTTCCTTTATTGAAGCCTCACAAATTTCGAATCTTAGGCAGAAGCGATGGAAAACCAAGCGCTTTCGAAGCAGATGAGGAAAGGATTCTCACAGGAGCCCCTTCATCTATGATAGTGCCAGCCATGATCATTCTGTAAACTTGTACTATGATTTGGAATGGTACATTAGATGGCAGGCGGGGTCCCGCTAGTAGATTCCAATCAAAGGAAATGACTAGATTGCTTAGAGGAGGGACTGAGTAAATGGCCAAATGAATCTCTTGAAATAGGGAACTTCCCTCCTGTGATAAAGGAACGGGTAAATTTCCCCCATGTTCATCAGACTCTACGTTAATAAAAAGAATTTGAATAATGTCGTTCTCATTCTCCTTGGAGACTATATCATCTGAAGGTGGACCTTCTGAAGGCAAGATTGGGTTGACTACCATCTCGACGTATTGAATTTGGTCTGGTGTGGACTCAGAAGGTTTATCTTCAATAATGGGCATTTCAACTGACAACAGTGGTATGTCAGTCGAATTTTCAACTAGCGATGGACTTGGCAAGAGTTTCTTGTATCCAGGCAGAAGTCGCTGCGGTGAAGTAGGACGGTTATCCAAGACTCTTTTAGCTTCGTCTAGAAAAGGGCAACGGTGAAGGGCATGATCGCCTTCACACAACCTACAAGGAAATCTAGATTCTCCTTTTTGTCCATTGACTTCATTTTCTCTAGTCGATGGTGTATTCTCAACATGATCGATAGAGGTCGAAGAAACCCGATTGTGCAAGCGGGAAGACCAGTCTCTCAAGATCTGTGGGATTCAAGGAAAATCTCAATGATAGTGGTTTCCTTTGCAAATGGCACATGGAGATTTGGGTTTGGAAGGTGCATCGTGTGGATTTTTGCTAGACAACACATGGTTTCCCCCATGCACGACTGACTTCTTCTTCTTCTTCTCCTTCCTTTTCTTCTTCTTCTCAGCTACTTGGTTTTTAGTATCACTAGTTTCACCAAGTGAAGAGGAAGAAGGAGAGGGAGAAACAAACAAAGTAGAAGGTGGGGGATCAACTCTAGTATCATCTAGTTGCTGATTTGATTGTTGAGGAATTATGGTGTTTTGAATGACAAAGGTCAAGAATAGCCAAACTGGCAAGCCAATTGTGCATCCTAGAAGGGATAATGTAGCCATATAAGGAGCGCCAATATCTCCCTAAGAGGAGAAAGGACTAGGATTTCTCCCAAGGGGAAATCCTTGATTGGTGGACTCCATTATCTCAACCTAAGATCAATGAAGGAACATGGATGTTATCCCAAATTAAATGAATTTTATGATTCTTTGACACAACTTGCTTTTTCAATTTTTAAGAGTTCAAAAAAAGCTAAATGTGACTCTAGTCACCTTTGATTTTTAATGAGCCTGAAGTGACAAGTGCTCAAATGGACCTTTTCTTTTGAGGAGTCAAAAGGGAATGAAAGTGACTACTTTGGAAATCTAAACAGAGGGATTACCAAACCAATTGCAAAAGTACAATATGCACCTTGGTGGTAAATTAAAGAGAAATTACCGAGGACTTTACGTATGACAGTTAATCTTCCCGAATGTTGTGTTCAATGCATTGCGATCGATAGGGCAGCAGACGCGGCTTCCTAAGGATAAAGGATATCAGCCTATTGTGGTCTCCCAATATATATTCGACGGTATATGGGAGCACAAGTCCATACTATCACTTGTCGTATCAAAGAGGAGGAATCACCCAACCTACGATGAAAATGATAGTTACCAGGCTTTACAATGTTGGAATACATCCCTAGCCTAGACTTCTAGATGTTGTGTGTTAGGTTCCAAAGCATTTTTATGTTCATTGAGGTTTATTTTATTGTTTATCTTTCTTAAGAAGTTTTCCTTTCAAGGTTCACTACATGATGTAGATGTAAAATTCCTAAATATGAAATCTAAAATGATAAACAGTCGTTTGTTTTCTTTTAGCAATGAAAATCCTAGCTACTAAGGAAAGAAGAGTACGATTCTTTCAACATAGAGTAGAGAGCACAAACTAAATGTACTTTTCATAAATCATTTTCCGCATGAAATCTAAATGCAATTGCACATGAATGTATTTTTTCTTCCACTTCCTTAATGTGTGAATGCCGAAAAAGGAAAACTAAGTACAGATCTGAACTATTTTCTTCAAAGCGACACTTCAACAATTTCTTTTCAAAATGAAAGGAAGACTAAAACGACACTTTTTACTTCAAATGAAAATTGTTTTCGACACTTCTAATATTGACAATTCAAATAAAATACAATGGCAAAAGTACAATCGACTATCTAAAAGTGGAAGACTTTACGACATTCATTTTCTTTTTGTTGACTCAAAACGACAGTTACGACACTTTCTAATCAAAATACGACAGTTGGATTAAGCTACTTTTTGCAAATAAGGACTGTAAATGATGAAAAATACATAAAAAAAACATTTACAATACCATATGAATGGAGGCTGGATAATGTAAAAGAAGAAGGCTTCAACAATGATTTGTTGATCATAAGCAGTAAAACTAGTAAATACAGCTGAAAATAATGAAGAAAAAACCAAAATCTAGAGAGGGAAATAGTCTCATTCAATCATCACACCTATCCTTAAGGGAAACAGGGATGCATCTCACCTGCAGTAGACGGGAGGTACGATGCATCTAGACTACCAATCTAAGACAGTGCAATGGTCTAGGGACGAGACTGTGCTTGGTTTTCACTCACAATTTGCAGCTATGTTCAGTGACTTAGGTCGATCTTATGATGGACAGTAAACACAAAGTATAGGAGTATGATCTTATTAAGTTATTGAGCTACCACCAGGGCACTTAGGATATTTGCAAGTCAGGTGTTAAGTTCATAAACCAACTCGGAGATTGACTGAAGCAGTGTTGATATACTTTGTAGTTGCATAGCAAAAGCAGTTCGAAGGCTAGCTGGCTTAACTTCAGGCTCCATCTATAGTTTATAAAGCAAACAATAGTAACAAACAAACAAACTATTCACTCGCCAGTGGAGTCACCATTTTGTTTCTGAGAAAACTAGTGTCTATTTAGATCTGCTAGTTGCACTAAAACGAGTAGCTATCTTAGAAACAAACAATTCAAAGTAACTTGTGTTTTCCTTTATGGGAGATAGATAAGAGAGAAGCAAAGAGCACCAACCTTAGTATTTCACTTGGCTCCTTGCTTTTTCCTCTCTCCTCTGATAGAGCTTCGCCTCTCCTTTCTCACTTGTCCTACTTCAAAGAAAACTTGTAGAGGCAAAGCAACAAAATACCATCAAAGCATAGAGATCTAAACTATCGTAAACAATGTAGAATCAGATGTACATTAACCATACAATTGCATTCACAGATACAAGATTTACAAGTGCACAAGTATATGGAGGAAAATTCAAATAACTTTATTGATAATAGAAGTAGAAGAGAGGATTACAACCTAGTTGTCTAATCCAGTGTCATCCTCCTGGCATGAAAGCCCTCTTCACCTCATGAAACGCTAGACCACCCAACAATACAATGTTTCACAGAGAAAACAACAACACTTCCTTACTAAATACAAAATTCCAACCTCTGGATCTCTAGGATGAGGGATACATATATAGATATTTGCAGGGGGGTGAGTTGGATTCTGGGTTTTTGATTAGTATCATTTCACTGATAGTTCTTATTTCCACTTGGAGATTTTATGATCTCTTACTCATCCCTGGGAAAATTCAGAGAGGCAATTGTCATATGAGCAGTTTCTGGAAGATTCTCTGAGTTTCCACCTAGCAAACTGCCTCTGCCATTTGTCTGCCCTCACTTATTGCACCCTACAGAAGGGCTTTTCAGTATGCATCGCACCCCTTGTGTGTAAAAGATGAGATGCATCACACCCTTAGCATAAAGCAATCTGTATGGTCCAATTTTGACCAGTTCTGAGTAGTTTTTTCAGGGAGAACTTCTGAGAAATGATGTAATCAGCTGACCTTGATCCTTTAGGGTATGAAACAACACTTTTAGGGATTTAAGAGCCCTTGGTTTATCGACATATGTGATTGGGGTTGCAGTGCCCAAATATTTCTATAACACCCATGTAGCAAGGGTAATGATCCATGAGAAGAGTATGCTTCAGCTATTGATGCTCTCCTTTGCACACTTCCAAAATCTTTGGAACTCTAGACTAAGGCTCTACATCACCCCACATCAATCTTGGAGATATGGCTACATACATGGCAAAATTTTCCTCTGGATTTTCAATATTTTTAACTTCAAAACCAATTTGTTTTACTTGTTCAGTAGCATCATGCTTCATATATTCCTTCCATGTACTTAACTCCAAATCATACCCACTTTCTTCAAGTACAACTACGTAAACTAGATCAACTACGTAAACTAGATTTTTCTTTAGACCAGGCATGTACATTACATCCTTTAGGTAAGAATGGTAGCCTAACTCCCTCTTAAAGGTGACAATGCCAATATCTTTGGTACTATACCTTTCATCATCTCCAAGTTCTATGTGTAATTGTAGGTCCTTCTCCTCTAATCATGTTAGGTACCTATAATATTAGTGTAGCCCCCTATTGTTATTGTTGTGTCGATGTAGC
This sequence comes from Pinus taeda, assembly GCA_000404065.3. Classification (NCBI taxonomy): domain Eukaryota; kingdom Viridiplantae; phylum Streptophyta; class Pinopsida; order Pinales; family Pinaceae; genus Pinus; species Pinus taeda. The sequence continues at coordinate 16,209 of APFE030816253.1, forward strand.
CACCATATTGTTATTGTTGTTCCCCATAGAACCCCACTATTGTTATTTTTGTTCCCTTACATTATTATTTTTATGTAGGTTCTTATTATATTGTGACCCCTTAGACTCCTATATATACCAAGGAGGTATTTTCATTTGTATCATCCAATAGATGTTCATTTATGTTATTGTAGTGTTTTCTTCTCAAAGACGTATAAAAATAATCCATTTAAGATTGTGGATGATAAACAATATCAATAATATAAATGGATGCTAATTATTGTAGATCTACAACAAATGATAGAAACAAAACCTACCAATGTCCTCATCTATGCCACAATCATAGTTAAACAACAAAAAGAAATAGTAATAACTTCAATCATCCAATGGAAACCATATATACAAAGAATAGTTGTTATTATAACACCTGTGAAGGGAACAAATAAATGTTATCAGTCCCCCTCTATGGGATGGGTTCTTGGCTATCCTCAAACACCTTCAACTTGTGTAGAGACTCTCTCGTCTATAATGTGTAAACCCAACAAAAATACGGTGTGCGAGAATGAAAATAATCAGAGTTACAATAATGAGTGCAACAATGAAAATAATCAAAAGTGAATAATGAATGGAAAACCCTTCTGTTTATAACGAAATATTGAGTTATCCTCGAATATTGAGCAATAATAAAATATTATTAACCCCATTCTTGGAATAACCACTTGGAATATTTTATTATATTTGGTTAGTAGGGAAAAAGTATTTAAACTTTTATTTATAAATAATAATAAATAAATGATTTATTTATCATCTCAGAATTGGTGAAGGAATAGATTTATTTAATTATTCCTAAGGGATTTAGTCAAATTTGAGAAAGAATAATAATTAATTAGTGATTAATTAATTATTCTTAGAGAAAAATAAGATAGTTAATGATTTATCTATTTACTTTTCATGATTGGGTCAAATATGACAAGGAATAGTTAAATAAACCAATGGTTTAATTAATTATTCCTAGAAGGAAGTCAAATAAATAGTGATTTATTTAATTATTCTTCATGGGTTTAACTAAAAATTACTTAACAAAGGTGGTTTATTAAGTAATTTATCACAGTGAAAGAAATTGGTAAAATTGGCTTTAGATGGTGTACTTTGATCCATCTAGTAAATTAGGCTAGATGATCAATTTTGTGGTGATAACATATCTCCCCCCAACGTAGGAGTGTTGCAAGAAAAACATATGACAGAAGTACATTTTAAAGACACAATTACTAGACAACGCAGGGGAGTTAGCGAGAGAGAGAGAGAGAGAGAAAGACCAATAAAGATGAAGTGAAAGAGGATAGGGATAGAGGGGGTGAGACTAATGAAAGTATCCTTTTATGTTGTGGTATTGAACCTTGATGAGGTGAGGGAGGCATACCCATACCAGCCAAGATAACTTAATACAAAAATAATGGTGCTCCTAGAAACATAAAACTAAGAAATGAAGTACATGTTGAATGGTACATGACATGCTGGCATAACAGAGCCAGAAAATAATACAATGTGTTCCATATACATAATGCACCTGGAGAAACATGAGCCATGAATGAATACAATAATATATGAGTACATGAGATATAATGGCCCTTCCCTCAAAATATGGGTGGGAGGGAGGGTAAAACAACTTAAGAATCCCTTTTGAATAGGGAAGGGCTTTGTAAAACTAGATGGATCATCTGAAGGAGACGTGAATGCTATGAACAGTACGAACGGTAGGAACGAAACCCATAAAATTTGTGGAAATACATCTAAGGTTGTAGCATAATAGGAATGTATCTGGGCATGTGGGGGGCTACCTGAAGGGCCACCCCCTCATGAGGTCTGAAACATATCACACACACACCTAGGAATCATTGGTACAATCTCCTGCATCACTAGACCATAAAGTGTATGAATCGCGAACATGAAACAACCAAGTCAAAGGGTAATAATGACTCCCTTTGCTCAATCCGAGGCACCAAACAAGAATAGAATCTTGAACCAAGGTACACCACCCTCGCCGTTCTTCTGGAATAAATGAGTTGATGACGACAAAATAGGTCCCAAGCTAGGTGAGGCAATGAGGATCCTCAAATAAGGCATGACGGAAAATAATAATGTGACTGATGGACTGACACCAGGGACAATGGGTAAAGTGGTATTGAGGGACAAACAAACAACTTCCCTTGTTAGAGCATAAAGTGTATCATTGACCTGGCAGCCACTGACTCAACTCTGGAGGGGATAGGTATAGTATGACTGGAGACCAAAATGGGAAACACAGGATGAATGGTATGAAAATATGGAGGGAATATTGTGACATGATAGAATGGGACGTGAAAGAAACTCCATGGATGCAAGGGTGAGTCATCACGGATGCTATGAACAAGGGTGACTCAATGAAACTTCCACACATGAGTAAGTTATGGTTACTCATCAAGAAAATTGACACATGGTATGAAAAGTATTAAGAGGAGGTGGACCTCAAAGTACAAGTCTCTTTATGAAGCAATTTGATTTTGAGAGGCAACGAAGTGACTCTTCATGGAAAAATTACTTCCTGGTGAAGTGTCAAATCATTAAAGTATGAGAAAGACCCATTATAGTACTTGATGAGATATTTCCCATGGTTTTAATGGTTCGTCAAACTGAGATACGGTTTGGTCACAATGGGTGACAAAAAAATTGTGGGTTTTTCTATGAAAGGGCGTTTTCCTTCCAATTTGAATTGATTTTCAAAGTGAGCTGTGGTGAATTTGGAGAGGAGTAAGAGGCCCTAAATCTTGTGGATATCGTAGTAGACAAATCGACCGTCAGAATCGGGATCTGAAACGTTTAGGTAGGTGGCCTTACTCATCTCTTGAATTACAGTGGTTTATTTTGTGATTTTTGGCACCTAGTAGCTCCCTGGGAGAGCCTTTCTCCTCTTGATGGTCACATCACACTCTTTTGGCCTAGAAGTGCAATATGTCTTATAGGAAATAGGTGAAAACCTACGAGCACACTTCTTTTGGGTAAAAAACTGTGCTTTGGAGCTGAAAAGAGGGCTGGTCTACTGACATGGTGGGGGCTGTAGGTTGATTAGTGTAGACCAGTGTTTTATTCTCTGAACTGACAAGACATGTGGTTTTTTGTAGGCATGGAAGAGCTAAAAATAAACTGGCGTGAATGAGACATGGATTCTCTTTGACATGAGATCTAGACAGATCAGGGGGTTCGAGGGGCATTGACTCTTTATGAGGTTCCCAACTTGGTAGAGAACCCACTAATGAGGGCAGGTGAGCCCTTGCTACCAAGAATTATGAGTTATTGGGATTCATACTAGGAGGTCTTTGTCATGCAGGGGCATAAGATTGAGCTCACATTACAGGATATTTATTTCATGACTAGGTTGCCTCCCCTCGGAGTGGTGGGGAATATTCATCCCGTGTTGCCTCATGGGAGGAACATTATTGAGTTTGTGGAGTGTGATTTGCACAGAATGTACATGTCAAGGGAACGACTATCCCTAATGGTGATCTAGAGAGGATAGAGACACAGGTTGTTGATGTAGTTGTGCTGTGGGTCTTGGGCCACCATGCATTCCAGCACATCACTGGTAGGGAAATGATGTTACTTGAGAGTGTTTTGGTCGGGACCTACTATGGGTGGACCCAGACGATGTTTTTTTCGGTGAAATGATAGTTAAGTCTATGTAGGAGGCAGGTGAACTGTGACTGCAATTTTGGTACAATACTATGTGCGTTCTTCTTTGAGAAGATACCCACCATCTGTCATCATGTACAGACTATGATGGGGGCCTAAAGGAGCCCAAGATGCGCCACTAGGGGCAGCTACTATGGAGAGGAGGAGGAGGGGGAGTTGGATTGGGTGATTTGACCAACGTTTTTCACATATTGGGATCAGATGCTCCTCTACATTAAGGATTACCCTTATAGCGGGATGAACTATCAAGCAGATCCAGACTTGCCACTTATGCTCAGGCGAGCATGGGGATTGGACAGTAAGTATTAAGTTTCTAGTTTTATGGTGCATTTCATATTTATATCACATGTATATGGTATTAAGTGTAAAATATGTGTTATGAAGACATAGCATCAGTAAAACTGATAGGATATGGAGGATGAGCCGCAATTCCTATTGGGTGTGGAGCATGATTATCATCCTAATTTAGAGGTCTTTGTTTCAGCTAGATGTATACCTCAAGACGATTTTACACCCCTCCACACGGGGGGGTGCAGGGGGGACTTGCTCCCCCCTCGGGAGTTCGGGGGGGGCCACCCCCTCAGCCGGGGGTCTAGAGGCTAGCGGTCCCCTGATGGGGGTTTCGGGGGCAGCGCCCCTGAAGCTAAAAATAGATGTAAAATTTCCTTGTAAAAGTATAGTAATTTCTAGTCAATCTGGGTCGTTCATTAGGCATATGATCTGACTGTATAATTTACATTTAGTTTAGGGTTTTTTTTCCTAGAAGGTGATCCCGCTCTTTGTATGAGGGTATTGTATTGAGGCTGTAATATAGATGTGTATTCTCAGAGTGAGAAACTAATAGGTGAGACTATGAGATAAAACAAAGGATATTATAGTGGATCTGTTGTAGGTTGTGTCTCTTCATTATGTTGGATAATAGAAAGGAAGGATTGACTGTTCGAGGTGCACGTAGCCCAAACTGGGTGAACCACGTATCTCTGTGTCTCTTTGGTTTTATGTGTTTGTGTTTTTCTGCATATTATATGTCTTGCATTTCTCTGTCATATATATAATTTTTCTAACAATATCAGATTCGAAGGCCTATTTGACTAATAAACTCGTAGGAAAGAAGGGTTCCTCATTCAAGTGGGAGAAATGGCAGAATATGGTAAGTTCAGGGTCGAGAAATTTAATGGCCAAAACTTCCCACTGTGGAAGATGTAGATGGAAGATTATCTGTATCAGAAAGATCTGTACCTACCATTGAGTGGAAAAAGAAAAAGGCCGACAGCTATGACAGATGTAGAATGGAACATTCTCGATAGAAAGGAACTCAGAACAGTACGATTATGCCTCATAGTGTCGGTCGCCTTCAACATTTGGAAGGAAACAATGACAAAGGGTTTGATTCAGGCGTTGGCGAAACTATATGAAAAAACCTCGGCATCAAACAAGGTATTTCTCATGAAACGGTTATTTAATATGAATATGTTGGAAGGTGGATATATTGTAGACCATTTAAATGATTTTAATACAGTTACAAGTCAGTTAAGTTCTATAGGGGTAAACTTTGATGATGAAGTTGGAGCTCTGTTATTCTTGTGCTCATTGCCAAAAAGTTGGAATGGTTTAGTAATGGCCATTAGTAACTCTATTTTTGGATCTAGTACTTTAAATTTTGATGATGTTGTCGGTGCTATCCTTAGCGAGGAAATGCGACAGAAAAGCTTCGGTGAGACATCAGGAAATTCTTTAAGTGCAGAGTCTAGGGGAAGAAAAATGGAAAGAGAAAATAGCTTAAGATATCGCAGTAAATCAAGGAAAGGTAGATCCAAGTCCAAATTGGGGATATTGTGCTGGAAATGCAGAAACAAAGGACACCTAAAGAAAGAATATAGATCTCGGAAGGGAAAAGAAGGAGATGCACAACAAGAAAACAATCATGAATCAAATGTGATAGGTGAGGTGTTACAAGATGAATTGATTCTTTCATTCAAAAATATTACTTATTCCTAGGTGGTAGATTCAAGGGCCTCATTCCATGCCACACCTGATAAGAAATACCTTGATGACTATGTTCAAGGAGATTTTGGACAAGTCCATTTGGGTGATGATAAACCCTGTAAAATTGTTGGAATGGGTAAGGTTCTTATAAAACAGTAGAATGGAAGCCAATGGCCACTGAAGGAGGTAAGGCATGTTCCAAATCTGAAGAAAAATCTGATTTCAACAGGGCAATTAGGTGGTCAAGGTTATGTGACAACTTTTACATATAAATCTTGGAAGGTCACCAAAGGAGCCTTGATAATAGCAAAAGGTGAAAAGGTTGGTACATTGTATTTATGCAATGATATTTCTAACTCTGTTAATGCTTTAACTTCCAAAGGAGTAGATGCAACGTTACGGAATCATAGGCTCGGACACATGAGTGAGAAGGGGATGAATATTCTTCACTCAAGGAATTTGTTTCCAGGTTTGAAGAATGTTGATTTGGACTTCTGTGAGAATTTCATTTATGAAAAATAGAAGAGAGTCATATTTCTCATAGTTGGGAAAGAAAAGAAGAGCAAAAAATTAGAGCTTGTGCATACATATGTATGGGGACCTGCTCAAGTATCATCTCGCGGTGGCTCTCATTATTATGTTACTTTTATTGATGATGCAACTAGAAAAACTTAGATTTATTGTATTCATAATAAATCTGATGTATTTGATACTCTCAAGAAATGGAAAGCTTTGGTTGAGATTGAGACCGGAAATAAATTGTAGTGTCTCAGATCAAACAATGGAGGTGAATATTGTAGCAAAGAGTTTGATAGGTACTGTTCAAAACATGGAATTAATAGAGAGAAGACAGTTCCAAGAACACAACAAGAAAATGGTGTGTCAAAAAGGATGAATAGAACAATCATGGAGCATGCAAGGTGCATGAGATTGCATGCAGGATTTCCTTTACAATTTTGGGCAGATGCTTTAGACACTGTTGTTTATCTAATAAATAGAGGGCCTTCAAGTTCTTTGGATGGTGGTGTTCCAGAGGAAGCATCGACATGTAAAAAGGTAAACTACTCTTTTTTAAAGTCTTTTGGTTGTGAGGCCTTTGTCCATATTAATAAAGAAAATAGAACAAATCTTGAGGCAAAATCAAAGAAATGTACCTTTATTGGATATGGCATTAATCATTTTGGATATTGGTTATATGATTATGAAAATCACAAAATCATTAGGAGCAAAGATGTGATATTCAATGAAAAGGTCTTGTATAAGAATCAATTTCAGGAAAAGAAATAGGAAAAGGAAAACAAGGAATACATATTTTTTGAAGAGATCACTGAAAAAGTAAAGGTGCCTAAAAATAATAATAATCAACAACCACAACAGCAGCAACCACCACAACAGCAACAGACACCCCAAACACCTGAAAGTGGTGTTATAATATCTACGAGGATAAGTATACCCCTTGAACAATACTCTCCTTCATTATATTATTTATTGTTGACTGATTCTGGTGAACCCGAATGTTATGAAGAAGCAATACATGTTGAAAGCAGGAAAAAGTGGGAGCTAGCCATGGAAGAAGAGATGGACTCCTTAATGCATAACCAGACATGGGACTTAGTCAGGTCACTTGCAGGTAAAACTACATTGCAAAATAAATGGGTTTATAGGCTGAAGAAAGAAGATGGAGGAACATAGAGGTACAAAGATAGACTTGTCGTGAAGGGGTTTGCACAAAGGAAAGGTATTCATTTTGATGAAGTATTTTCTCCTATTTTTAAAATGAATTCAATCAGAACTATTTTAAGTCTATTAGCAGTTGAAGATTTGCATCTTGAGTAGTTAGATGTAAATACAATATTTCTCGATGGGGATTTGGAGGAAGAGATATATATGTAGCAACCACAAGGATATGAGGTAAAAGGGAAGAAGAAACTAGTGTGCAGGTTGAAGAAGAGCTTGTATTGCTTAAAACAGGCTCCAAGGCAATGGTATCTAAAATTTGACAAGTTTATGTATGAGAAAGGTTATACTAAATGTCACTTTGATCATTGTGTTTATTTGAAAAAGAAAAATGATGGAAGCTATATTATATTGTTATTGTATGTAGATGACATGCTTGTTGCAGGGTCTAACATGCAGGAAATAAATGTGCTCAAAAGAAAATTGGGAAATTCATTTGCAATGAAGGATTTGGTAACTGCAAAATAAAAATCCTTGGTATGAGAATAACTAGAAACAGGAAAAATCACAAATTAACATTGTCTCAGAATGAGTACATACAAAAGGTGTTGAAAAGATTTAATATGCACAATGCAAAACCAGTTAGTACACCTTTTGCTAGTCATTTCAAACTTAATAAGGAGATGTGCCTAAAGACCCATGAAGACATGGATTATATGTCTAAAGTTCCACATGCATCAGCAGTTGGAAGCTTAATGTATGCAATGGTCTGCACAAGGCCTGATATTGCACATGTAGTGGGAGTTGTAAGCAAGTACATGAACAATCCAGGAAAAGAACATCGGATGGCAGTGAAATGGATTCTCAGATATTTGAGAGGTACCACAAATCAAGCATTATGCTTTAGTGGTTCAAACATTTCTCTACAAGGATATGTTCATACAGATATGGCAGGTGACAGAGATAACAGGAGGAGCACTACAGGATAAGTACTTACTGTAGGTGGAACAATGGTCAGTTGGGTTTCAAAAATCCAAATTTTTGTTGCACTTTCAACAACAGAAGCAGAGTATGTTGCTGATATAGAGGCTAGAAAAAAAGTGATTTGGTTACAAAGGTTTAGGGATGAGTTGGGTAAGAAGCATGTTATAGGCATATTATACAGTGATAGCCAAAGTGCCATTCATCTTGCAAATAACTCAGCATTTCATTCTAGGACTAAACACATACAGCTCAAGTACCATTTCATATGATCAGTGTTGGAATATGGAGACTTGAAGCTGGAAAAGATACACACTAGCTAGAATATTGCAAATATGATAACAAAAGTTGTAACCAGGGAGAAACTAAGAATATGCTCAGTTTTAACTGGTCTTCAAGGATGACGATGAAGATGAGAAACAACTAGGTCCAAAGAGGAGTCATTGTCCAGCAAATGAAGCAGCGGTGGAGTTGCTACAATCATTCTCCAAGTGGGAGATTGTTGGGTGTGGAGCATGATTATCATCCTAATTTAGAGGTATTTTTTTTAGCCGTATCTATACCTCAGGAAGATTGTACACCCTTCCTACTAAAAATAGATGTAAAATTGCCTTGTAAAAGTATAGTAATTTCTAGTCAATCTGGGCCATTCATTAGGCAGATGATCTAATGATAGAATTTACATTTATTTTAGGTTTTTTGTTCCCTAGAAGGCAACCCCTCTCTTTGTATGAGGGTATTGTATTGAGGTTGTGATATAGGTGTGTATTCTCAGAGTGAGAAACTGATAGGTGAGACTGTGAGAGAAAACAAAGGATATTACAGCAGATCTACTATAGGTTGTGTCTCTTCATTTTGTTGGATAATAGAAAGGAAGGACTGGATGTTCGAGGTGGACGTAGCCCAAACTGGGTGAACCACGTATATCTGTGTCTCTCTAGTTTTATGTGTTTTTGTTTTTCTTCGTATTATATGTCTTGGATTTCTCTGTCATATATATAATTTTTCTAACAATTCCTTGGGCTTCAAATTGGGGGGCATCATCATCACATCAAGGTCTAGAGGATAATGCGCTTCTTGTTGATCTACATTGTATATTTGATGTACTCTTGACCAGAGTTTTAAAGCACGGATGACATGCGTTCGACGATCGATACACAGATGTGTGTACCGGCCTTCGCTTAGAGTGGCGAGGTATGAGGCAGCGCATGTTGATGGTTGGTCAGGCAGTGCATGATCTACGTGCAGGAGGACATATGGGTCCCTTTGATTTTGTTTTTTGTAACATGCTATGGGCATGTATGATTTATTTAGAGCTATGGGCTCCAAGCATTTATATGATACATAATATGATTATGAATTTTTATATGACAATGATGGTTTGCCATATGTTTTTTTTATGGTTGTCTTCTATGGTATACATGTGATAAATGTCAATCTTAAAATGTTGTTTGCAATGATATATACATACTTATTTTGGGATCTAGGAACATGACTAAATGTAAGTGTTTTAAATTCACGTACCAACAAGTTAACTAGTAGATATTTTCTAAATAGGACTTTTTTATGCACACGATACACACCATTCAATTGCATGACAAGTAGTAAGGAATATAAATGAACATGAAGATGAAGGATGCGATGTGTGAGGGAATTGACTAAAAAACCTATCAGTGCATCATACTCATCCTGATTATTGGTGGTAGATCCAATGCACAAGACGTCCAAATGGATTAGTATGCAAGGGGGTAAAAATGGCCCATGTTGCGGAGCCTAGATTCAGGGAGAAGAAAATCGCACTGTTTACGTGACCGATATATGTTGTGGAAGAGGGATCCATATGAAAGGTACAAAAGCCAACGGATGAGATGATGCAATCTACCTAACTTCATGGTAGAAATAAAGACACACAAATCAAAGGGATGTGCTATGAGCGAAATTTCTTGAGGTAGAGTGCACTTAGAGAATTAGGAAGGAAATGGCCTTCAGAATCCTCCAAAAATATGCCCCCTTGCCTAAGTGCAAGGGTAAGTAGGGGTAGACATAGCTTCCATGATGTCATCATCAGACTACAAGATGGGCAGATGGCAGGAAGACTGACAACATGATGTGGTAGAAATACTTGCTGCATCAACCTAAGAAATAAGGTCCACATACACGTCATCTTGGATGGTAGATGACAAGCTAGTAGATGGAGGATCTACAGATGTCAAGACCTAGGATTATTTAAAAAGAGACTTGATAGAAGCATGGGCATGAAACTTAGAAAGGTTTTCCTCTGAGAAAATCAAGGACGATGACATGTAAAGGATATGGCCTATGGTGTCTGTGATCTCGACATCAAGGGGAGGGATGATGATGGTGGGACTAGAGTCCCCCTATTATGGTTGATTATGGTTACTAGAATCCACAGTAGAGGAGTAGGGTTTCCACTACGAGTGGCCTCGTATTCGCAAACTGCTTCAAGGCAATCATGAAATTCATCGAGATGAGGGAAACAATGGAAATAGTGACCATCATGATCACACAAGGCAAAAGGGTGATTTGTGCATAACGTTATGAGTGTCTTGGGTGGACCTAGTAAGTTAACATGGACTTCAAGGATATTTGACTTAGGGAATGTTTCATGAACCAAAGGTTTAAGATGAGGAAGTTTGGGACAATTATTAGTGGTGTGCCCAACAACTTTACACAAAGAACACAGAGGTGATGACTTTGGGGCCTTAGGGGCTCAAGGAGCTTGGGGAGACTTTTCCTTTGGTTCTTTCCTCTTAGCTTTGCCCCCGTGTCCTTATGCTTGGGAAACAAGAGTAGGTTCCTATTTGTGTTGTGATGGAACTGAAGTAGTGACACGGGCTATAGGGACTGGTTAAATCGGGGTCAAAAAATGATAAGGTCATAGTTGACTAGGCAGAATTCTTGCAGGGGAACCAATGTACCATAGTAGGATCTCGAGAGGCGTGTTAGGAAGGACCAGCGAAGCCATGACAAGGACATAACACATTCCCAGAGGGGGAAATAATAAAAGTATCTAGCCTACAGGGTAATTTCCGCAAGGAATAGCTCTTGGATGGTTGAGACCTAGAGGAAGAATTCTTGCTGGAAACAGAGGAGAGGCACCCACAAATAGAGGAGGTCCTTGGGGGTCGATCTAGAGGGCTCATCTGGGATGGGAACAATAGGGTGCTAAGGAGTAGGGTATTGAATGGATCTAACAGACAGCTTGAGAGCATCCCTTGACAATTGTAGCATGCAAACACTCATAGAGTTGGGCTCTGAGATGGGAGGGGGAGGACTAGGGAAGGCACCCAACAATAAGCAATATTTATAGACTTTGGGTGAGACACTGGTGAGAGGAGGTAAGGACTTCTTATCATACATGGATGAGATAATGGACTCGGGGGAGGTTACGGATGTTGGATTGTAGTAGGTCAACTGATTGATGGTAACGATCTTGAAGGGAAGCACATATTGTGGAACACCGCATATGTGACGATTGACATAGCATATGTTTAACTATGACCTAAGAGAATGTTGTAATCCAAAGGGGCATCAATGACTTCAATGTAGACATGGACATTTTTTCGCGCAATGGTCCCTGGATAGTTGCAGTACATGCTTAGAGGTTGGGAGAGGTGTCCATCCCAAGCATGCAAGTTGATGGTGGAGGGGGACAACTTAGGTGACTTATGTTGTTTCCAAATGGTAGTGGACATCACACAGGTGAATGCACCTTCATCAATAATGCATCAGTATATGATGGCATTACGAACTCGAACTAGTATCTAGAAAACAAAGGATGAAGGAAATGGGGGATGTTCTAATGTATCAATAGGGAAGACAGTCAAACCATCGTCAGAAGGATCTACTACACCCAAGGAAGTTAGTAGAGATTTCTATCGAAATGGCAATAGGCGATTGTGCCAAGTCGTCACTATATTGTATGTATAGGCAGATTGGTTAGAAGTCGCATTACATCATAATGGCCCCTTCGGGATCTTGGGAATGGCCTTAAATTTTGGTTGAGGGGTCTGTAACAGACCATTTGGTGTCGTAAGAGGCTCAATAGATGCTTTAGTTTTAGACTCAATGGTGGACAAAGTCGATGGCTTGCCATATTGACGCGATCGAGTTTGAAGGTTGATATCAAAGGGGTTAACCTCATCAGAGTTAATCATAAGGATATGGTAGTCACTAGGACCAGGAGGTTGGGGGGGATGGGCTACATGACCTTGTTTCAGCTGAGAAACGATAAATCCTTGCTGAGGGAAAGGATTTTTAAGACCTGTTAGTTGAGATGGCACAAGGATTCTGAGGCAATTGTTGACCTCTATAATCTTCTCGAGCTTCCCAAATTTGGTGGATCTGGGGTAAGAGAGGATACTCATGCGTATAATGGCCATGTACACCACAACATGCACAAGGATTGTTTGTACAAATAAACCTTTTCTTCTTGGGTTGGCTGCCCTATTGTTGGGTGTTGGTGTTAGGCTAGTTCCCATGGGGTTCAATAGGTTGGTTACCTTAATTACCCTGGTTACCCTTCCCCTTATTCTTTTTCTTCGAATTTTGGGGATTCATCATACTCTATTGTGCAAACACTTGACCCTAATCGGGAAATGCCTGCTGGAGCTGAGGATGGATGGGAGGACGCATCTTAAATTCTTAAGGGGTTGGAGCGCTCAGTTGTGCATAAGGAGGAGCAAGGGTTTGGTAGATAGGTTGGGGCCCTAAAAATATGCTGCTAGCAAGACGGGCATAAGTGTTGGAGGAACTAGTGACTCCCTATGGATAAACATAACTTTATTGAGTCTATGACAAAGAATGTGAAAGGGTTCCAACGATACCATTGGTGGTGTGATATTCCCCCGGTGCATTGGCACCTTTAGGACAAGGGAGGTGTGGAATGACGATATAGACATAACTAGATTCTGCATAAATTAGGTCATATCTCAAAGAGGTTTAAAGAGCTTCTTCCTCTATTTGAAGAAAATGAGACACAACATATTTTCCAATGGGTGCTAAAAGGCTCCTAAGAAACCAATCTAGATAGACACGGTCTTCTAAAGGTGGGGCGTGACATGTTCTCCTCCTTCAACACCACCCTTGAACATCGTTGGAAAGGCGAGTGGCAGACGACTGATGAAATGAGGTCAATAGCTCCGTACCAGTGTCATACATAAGAGGTAACTGGAAATATGAGAGGAAATAATAAAAAAGCATCATGAAAATGGAATGAGATGCGATGGGATGGTCTACATACCCTTTTGCAATGTCTCTAGTGAGCATGCATTGGAATGGGCGAAGACGAATGGAGTCATCAGTAATCAGTTGGACGAACACCACATGTAGAAGGAGCGAACATGGTTGGTAAGATCCTCTCCAGCATTACACTCAACCTTTGGTATGTGTGAGGGAAGCTTATTCGGCATAGAAGGCTAACCAACATCAAGCTGTATGGGGTCATTTATCAACTAGCTAAAATATGGTAGACCTAACCCAGCCATAAAAGGGAGCATGGGAGCTACCAGAACAATTCCTGAAACTACTCTGCTTTATGTGACCATCATGATAGAACCGGAGCCAACACCAGGTTAGGTCCCTCTACCAGCTATGGGTCTAGATATGGTGACGATATGCAGTGAAGGAGGATCAGAATTAGATGAGGAGTTAGATGAACTAGGAGAAGAGTTGATATGGAGACTCAAAGGGCTATGAACATGAACTTGATGGGGAGGGGTAATATTCCCAAGTGGAAACTGGGGTTGAATGTCTAATAGTATCCACCACAAACGCCTTGGTGGTGCAATGGTGGTAGGACACACGTGACATGTAAATGGTGAAGGGAGATCAATGATATGCCTTTGTCTCGATGAAGGGAGATAAATCTATTATGTTAAGTCTTGGCTTAGTGGTGTAAACCAAGCACCCTTCTCTTAAGGTACTCTTTTGTGTGCGGGTGTATTTATTGACTAAGCCCATATCATGTTTGTAAAAAAGAAAAAATATTGCTAAAAATAAACTGAAATTAACAATAGAAAATGAATAGAAAAACAATTAACTAAACCCCACCCAAACTGGCTTTGCAAACATTGTGTTTTTTGGTGTAAAAATCAACTAAAAAACACGCTAAGAAGGTCAAGATATCTAATGGCCAGTGTGACCAGGATCAAATAACACTAGGTTGCTGGAAAGTGGTGTAGCTACAACAAAAAACCTGAGAGGAAGATCTTTGTAAAAAGATAGGGAGATGGGTGAAGAACCTAGGGAAACAAACGGGACCCTAAGGCCAATGACCGAACAAGGTTTAATATGAAACTATGGATCGAAACAACCTATCTTTGGAGATCTAAAACAAAAGGGTAAAATTATGGAAAATATGGTTGAAAGTGCTGCAGAAACTTAGACTACTCACTTAGCTAAACTCCAATAAAGGCGTAAGCGTACTAGAAGCTCGAAGGGGATAAATTCCACTTTGACAAGTAAATTAAAGTAGATCAAGGCCTAAGTGGGATGAGGCATAGGTAAAAAAATCTAGGAAGAAGCTCTTGGAAAAACCCAAAAACAGATCTCATAAAAACTCTGAAACTTTAAAATTGCATGTAATGACTTGTTCTTAGGTGGGATCATACTTTTTGGGCTAAAAAGTGTGATTTCTGCTCCTTGAATCTCAGTCAGAAAATCTTGGAAAAAATTGTTGTCTCTGTCATGACTAGTTCTTGTGACTTGCGAAAAAGTCTAGAAAGCTTGCGTAAGTCAGAAATTTAATAGATCTAGGGTTAAAAAGATAATAAACATTAAGAGACTGAAAAAATAAGAAATTCTAAGCTGAAAACTGAAGGTCACCAGGTTTCTAGATCTGAAGTATAAAACCAGTGGAGTTGCCAACTTTTTTGTAGTGTTTTCTTCTCAAAGATGTATGAAAAGAATCCACTTAAGATTGTGGATAACAAAAAATATAAATGGTTGCTAAGCATTGTAGATATGCAACAACTGATAGAAACAAAACCTGCCAAAGTCCTGATCTATGTTACAATCATAGTTAAACAACAAAGATAAATAATAATAACTCCAATCATCTAATTGAAACCAGATATACAAAGAACAAATTTTATTATAACACATGTGAAGGGAGCAAATAAATGTTACTATTCCCCCTCTATGGGATGGGTTCTTGGATATCTTCAAAGTATTCATATTGTGTAGAGTCACTCTCCTCTATAATGTGTAAACCCATCAAAAATATGGTGTGTGAGAATGAAAATAATCACAGTTACAACAGTGAGTGCAACAATGAAAATAATCAAAAGTGAATAATGAATGGAAAACCCTTCTCTTTATAAAAAAATATTGAGTTGTCCTCGAATAGTGAGCAATAATAAAATATTATTAACCCCATTCTTGAAATAACCACTTGGAATATTTTATTATATTTGGTTAGGAGGGA
>APFE030816255.1:0-42170 GCA_000404065.3 Pinus taeda
AGTACGCAGGTTGCAACCTGCAGAGAGCTACAACTCTCTCTCGTTTTCCAATCTCTCCTGGAAGGGAGCTACAACCCCCTACTTCTTTTCAAGGACCATTTTTCATAAATTTTTAAACTGGATCCATATAAAAGTACATGTAAATTATACAGTCAGCTGTAATAACCAGATCAACAATAACAGAACAGAACCCAGAACACCTTATCAACAGAAAAAATTCAACCAACAGAAGATCTTAGAACAGATACGCAGTTTCTTTGTCACAGTCCTGTGTCGCTACGCACTTCACCCTCTGATTCCCTGCGTACAACCGCAAAGCTCCTTCTGCTGTGCTGCGTGACCATGCACTGCCCCTTTTTCTGATCTGCGTACAGTACGCACCCAAAAGCACTATCGCGCCGCGTACTGTAAGATAAGCACGCACCCAGAAGAACTATCGCGCCACGTACCTTAACAGCAGGTACGCACCCAAAAGAATAAACGCGCTGTGTGCTGCTACAGAAGAAACGCACCTGAACCACAGCTTCCCTGCGTACCCATGCATTGAACATTCGTCACCTCTGCGTACCCACGCACTGTCTCTTCGACGCCTCTGCGTATACCCGCACCTTTTCTTCGACACCCCTGCGTACCCACGCACTGAACCTTCACTGCTTCTGCGTACCTCTGATTAGGGCTGAAATATAGTCAGATGCTCAGATCTGAACTTGTGCTCAAGAGATGCCCTTCACAGATTCACTTCTAACTTCTCCTTTATAGATCAAGCGATTTAAACCGAGAACCCAATAAATCAGATCTTAAGATATTCAATCACTCAAAAGATGCACAAGCCAAATGATCTCCTTCGCTTTATATAGGCTAGTTCTTCCTCAAATCAAGGATCATGGGGCTCAATAAAAATAATAAAATAAACAATACCACGGACCAAAACCATGATAACCCAATACAGTTAGCTAAATACCATGAGAAACCCCACGTGTGGGCGCTTAACTGCCTTGGAATGTGTGCACTGGGGTACGCACCTCATGGATGGGTAATCTGCGTATTAGGACGCGGTCCCTATATGGCATGCCTGCGGGTACGCACCTCTTGAACTGTTCTCCTGCGTACTTCTTTACTTTTATCAAAATGAGAGCCATGCCATGGGTGTTGCCATCAAGTACAACATCTGAAACATATAATCATACCAGAACCATAATGCCAACATTCCCATATCCCACTCCCCTAAAAAAACTAATTCCCTTCACCAAACCCTAAATTTCCTACTAAACCCTAGTTTCCCAAAACTAATCCCTTCATTCCCCAATTCCATTTCCCAAGAGTAAAATCGCTTCATACTCATCACCTTTGTCCTCCCTCATTACCATTTCTCACCATACCTTCATCACATAATTTTCCTTAGATAAACATCAAGCACCATGGCAAGAAATAGTGACTCAAGCTATGAAGAAGAAACACAAAGTGACAGTTCAAGAGATAGAAATGTATAGCCTAGGAGACCTCACAAGGGTGGGAAAATAATCAGAGACGAGCCTATTAGCATTGCTGAACTTCTTTCTTGTCCCCTTGCCACCACTTGTTTCAGATACCAATCTTGCTTCGAGTTTTGTGAGATTGTTGAGAGGGTTAAGTATCATCATGAATTAGCAAGGCAATTTCTCATCAACATGGAGGACAATATGGTACACCTTGCTGGCATCAATTTCACTCTTTCACTAGCCATTATTGCAGAAGCAACTAGAATTCCAAATGAAGGGGAAAGGTGGAACAAAAGACAGAATATCAGCAAACAACACTATGAACCCTACATTAAGGCCAAATATCATATTAAATTGGGCAGGGTGTTTCCTTTCAAGTTTTTGGAGGACCGGTATGTTCCACTTATGAAACTCATTATCAAATACTTCACATGTGAGGGAAGGTTCTCCATACTCCATGCTTATCATATCAAATTACTTATGCATTTCACCAGGGTTAGAATGATGAGTATTCCATATTTCATTTGCAAGAACATAGAGAGGATGATTGTGTTTGCAAAGAGAAAACCATACCCACAGTAGCTAAACAACATTTATCACTTTGCTGTCATGAATATTATTGTTGTGCATCAGCTCACTCAGTTGGGAGTGCCATGGGAAACTTTCATTGCCCATGAGATCTTCAAAGGGCCTCAAATTTTTGCAGATATTCAGGAGGAAGGTGGACCTTTCAGGAAACAAAGAGAGCATGAAAGCAAAACTAAAGAGGCTCACATTCCTATGTTTATAACTTATGAAAAAGGCATAAGAAGACTTTTTGCAGCTTCCAAACGAGTATTATCTCCACCAGGGGTGGAAGGGGTCTCGTTCTCTTCACCGGACAACAAGCAAATGCTATCTTCACCAAAGGTGAAAGGGGCTTTGCCTTCTCCTTCAGCAGAACAGGTATAGGACAAAGGAAAGCAACCATTGCATGATGAAGGGCCTTCTGAAGGCCAGGGTAGGGATTTTGTTTTGATTGAGGAAGAGGGCACTGATTTGGGCTCCCAAAGCTCAAGACTCAAGGATGTGGTCATCAAAGAGAAAGAATCTAAGATCCAAGCCTTATCTCTTGACCTTGAGAGGGCTAAATGGATCATTACTTATCTTGAGCAACAAAATAAGCAATTGGATCACAAACAAACAATCATGGAGCTGCAAATCGTAAGGGAAAACTGATAACAGGAAAAAAGAAGGAAAATCAAGATGACATCACTAGAGAAAGAAATAGAGGTTGACCGAGAATCATGGTTGGAGAGAGCGAATATCCACCTTGAGAAGCTTCTTGATAAGCCTAATAAGGATAAGAACATGTTTGTGCCACATGGTTTATCACTATTTGGCCCAGAAAAAATTTTGCAAGACAAGGATAAGAAGCCTAAAAGCCAAGTTAAGGAGAGCCTTAAAAGCCAAAAAGGAACACGAAAAACTTCAAATCATGGTTGAAGATTCCTTGGCTCAGCAAAGCAATTGATAAGCTTGCCTCTTTCCAATTTTGAAGCATTTTGGAGAAATTTTTGTCATTTCATAAATTTGAATTGCAAAACACAGGAAATTTCCTCTGATGCGCAGTGCCACTTGTGTTGTGCATTGATCTGGTAGGGAATTTTGCAAAATGGCTTGCAATTTTGGATTCCCCATGAAAAAATACTAAAACCCAGAAAGTTTCATGAATTTTGGAGGAGAAGTAGGTCACCTAAATGGCAAAAAACACCTAACCATTGCCCTCTCTGCCACTTTTTGGACCCACAAGAAGTAGTCTTGAGACAACTAATTTTTGAAGGGGAAAATGGACACCAAATCCAACAATTCGAGTTGTCATAGAAAGCAGACAAAGATATCTTTCCAACAAGCAATCTTGGAGCTAATTTGGTTAATGGGAAGGCCTTCAAACTCAGCTTGGAAGTGGCACTGTGCATTAGGTTAATGGCGTTGTGCATGAGGCAAAATTTTGCCAATTTTGCTCAAAAACTAAGATTTTTGCCTAGTTTTCTACAAGTTTGTCTTTTTCTTCTCCCATGGTCAAATTCATGATGTAATATGATGTAAGTTCATGTAATATTATGTAAAAATGATGAAAAATGAATTAATGAGGTAGATACATCAGTTTTAGGTTGTTTTGAGCTAAATGAATCAGTGTCCATGGTTTTAAAGGCAAGCTATTCCACTACCTATTTTTCAGTTCCTAGTTTAGATTTAGTTGAAACAGCTCCTTGACTCATGCATTCGACCCCTGATGGATAGTACAGGTGGTTTGATGCCTATATCTTGTACTTTCTTAGTCATTTGTAGAGGTTGGACTCTTGTGGATGCATTGAGATACTTTGTACATCACTTCTGCAGTTTGGCAAGGAAATGAACCAAGGTTTTGCAGCATTTTGTGGGACTCTTGTGGTAATGTGTCTTGACATTGTTTTTCCTCTGTGATTTATCTTCTCTTATGTGTATATTTTCCATCATCTATCTTTTTCTGGATAACTAAATGAATCAAGATTAATAGGTGGAATCCATTGATGTTCAGTGCTTTGCCTTGGGTTTGATTTAGTCTTAAATGTTTTCTGCTATTTGAAGATGACTCATGAATCTTATATGCCCTCTCCAACTCCTCACCAGTCTTTAGACTCACCGTCACATTCATTTTAGAGTAATAAAACACTTGCCTACCTCGCCCCACAGAAACCTCTGCAAATCTAAGTTGATTTCCCGGACCCAAAGTTGCTTTCCCCATCTGATCCAACTAACAACCATTAAAATTGATCAAACTCCTCTAAGAAAATATACCTAGCCTAAAATTAGTATTCATTTTAGTCATATAAAGCCTTATTTGTGATATTTTCTTTGATATTGACAAGGAGAGAGCTCGCTCCCAACCTGGTAGGGCTAGCTACCAAGTTAAGCGTGGTTTGATGTTACCCTAGACCTGCCTTTCTCAGCTTGAGGTAGGTCCAGGCACTAACATAGTGGCAACCATATTGGGGATGTAGTTTTATGTTCCTCAGTAAAATGTATCAAGTTTAGATTTTCTTGTTGATGGTTGGCAACGATTAGACACCAGAAGGCTGAAATCATTCACCTAGCAGCTCCAGTGTCAAACAATCCCAAGGTTCATAATTTTTATGGCAACTCTACTCTTTAAGAACCAATAGCCTAAAGAATTTCTTGGTGCATTCATTGTTATCAAAATGGTTTTTTTTGCTCGAAGTTATGCTCCCATGAGCCGAGATCACATTCCAGGTTTTACAAATAAACTTCTGAAGGTAGATTGGTAAAGGAATTTGCCTATGTTTAAAGATGATGATAAGAATGATGCTGCTTTACATCTAGTTAAATTTCATATGCATATTCGCAAGTTGAATTTTGATTTTCTTGAAGACTGCTTGATGAAGATATTCATGGCCACTCTGGAAGGTGAAGCCCGATCTTGGTATGAAAGTTTGCCACTTGCTAGTATTTACTGTTTGAAGGATTTTCATGCCATGTTCTTTGAAAGGTATAAAGAATCTTATCCATCATTAAATTTAGTTCAGAATTGTTGCAAACATGCTTATAGTTTTATTGAAAATCTTGAGAAAGTCTATGAAAATGATGACTTCATGGACGATGAGATCATGGAAGCCCTGTATGAAAATCCATTTCAGCAACATAAAGAGAGCGATACTTATCAAGATGATCAGGAAAATTTGCAATAGCATGAAGATCTTAGTACAATGGAAAAGGATGAAAGAGAAGGTCTTATTTCAGATCTGCTCATAGTCAAAGATAGTATGCAACGAAATCAGGTTTCAATTTCAGATTGTGGTAAAGTCAAGTTGACTAATTCAGATCTATATTCAGAGCATGATGATGAAGAAGATTCAAATTGTGATGATGAGGAAATCATTGAAACCAGTGACTTCGTTACACAAGATCATAGTCAGTGTACCGTAGCTTCTTCTTTTCTTGAAGATTTTGCATCTTGATAGTCAACAGGAATCACATGAAATGAATCAGCAGTATGAGGAAAATTCGTATACTCCTTTGTTTGAAATTGATGAAGACAGTCACTATTTGAGTAACAAAAAACAAAAAGAATTATCTCCTCTCTCTGAAGATGAGATAGATCAACTCCTTAAAGGTCAGGTTACAGCCCAACTAACACAGGTTTGCAATGTTCACATAGTCAAGAAGGTGTTAGTGGAGCTTATTCCACTTTTGAAAATGATAATAGTCTTGAAATTAGATTTATAGATCAACGAACATATATTGTTTTCCTTCATGAAAATGATAAGGCTGTCATGTTTGATAATCTTGAAGAATGTTTTCTATTTAAGAAAGGCTTAGACTATGAAATTGAGCTTGAGAGAGACAGTATGCTAGAATTTGAGTCAGAATCCCTCATGATCAAGGAATTTATAGCCAATAGTCAGATAGCAGAAGCTTATATTTCTCTATGCCTTCCTATCAATCAACAACCAAATGTTCTTTCAGATCAGAATGAAGGGAGTATTCGTATTTTTGCTGCTTGATCTCAAGACAAGCTCGTGCTTCAGGATTATCAAGATCCCTTCGGCATTCTTTTGCAAGCATTAGAGAAGATGAATGTTGTTTGGTTCGTTATCATAAGCCTCTGTTTCAGTTGTTATTGTGAGTTTCCTACATGTACATCATTCTACCTGCTCGGGAAAAGTGAGAGCAAAATTTCAGTATGTAGCCATCTGCTAGATTGGTTACATTGGAAGGCCCACTTCACACGATTGTACATATTTGATTTGTAGGCATGTGGTTTTCATCCTGATTTGAAACCCTCAAATCTTGATGTCTGCTGCCATTAAAAAAGCTTTGTAAGTACTTATTTCAGTTAAGTAAGTCTTGAGTCATTTTTTGTTTCAGTCAGTTTCAAGATAGTTACAGAGTTAGTTTGTACTTTCATCATTCATTCAATTTGGGGCTCGAAATGAAGGCTATAAAGCTGAATGCCTGATTTCAATTTTTGGGTTATCTAGTGTGGGTTGTTTGAGTCAGTTTTTAGCCAGTTTTCTGTCTTTGTAATTGAGTCAGTTTTGAGTCAAGATATTGGTTTTACTTTGTTGAAGTTATTGACTCCATTTTTCCCAATGGATAAGGCACTGGTCTGCTTTTCCAGAGATTTGTGGTTCTTGGAACCTCCCAGGAGCTACCGTCCCCATTGGAGCCAATGTTAGTGTCGGTATCTTCATCCCTCCATCAGTGATCAAATTTCTCTTTTTGCATGCATAATAGGTGTCCCATCCGATCAGCTGCATTCCATCCCTTCATTCCCCAATTCCATTTCCCAAGAGTAAAATCTCTTCATACTCATCACCCTTGTCCTCCCTCATTACCATTTTTCACCATACCTTCATCACATCATTTTCCTAAGATAAACATCAAGCACCATGCCAAGAAACAGTGACTCAAGCTATGAAGAAGAAACACAAAGTGATAGTTCAAAGGACATAAATGTATAACCTAGGAGACCTCACAAGGGTGGGAAAATAATCAGAGACCAGCCTATTAGCATTGCTGAACTTCTTGCTTGTCCCCTTGCCACCACTTGTTTCAGATACCAATCTTGCTTTGAGTTTTTTGATATGGTTGTGAGGGTTAAGTATCATCATGAATTAGCAAGGCAATTTGCCATCAACATGGAGGACAATATGGTACACTTTGCTGGCATCAATTTCACTCTTTCACCAACCATTATTGTAGAAGAAACTAGAATGCCATATGCATGGGAAAGGTGGAACAAAAGACATAATATCAGCAAACAACACTATGAACCCTACATTAAGGCCAAATATCATAGTAAATTAGGCGGGGTGTTTCCTTTCAAGTTTTTGGAGGACCGGTATGTTCCACTTATGAAACTCATTATCAAATACTTCACATGTGAGGGAAGGTTCTCTAGACTCTATGCTTATCATATCAGATTACTTGTGAATTTCACCAAGGTTAGAATGATGAGTATTCCATATTTCATTTGCAAGAACATAGAGAGGATGGCACTCTGCATTGAGCTAGTTGGGAATTTTGTAAAATGGCTTATATTTTTGGATTCCTCATGAAAAAATACTAAAACCCAAAAATTTTCATTAAGTTTGGAGGAGATTTGGCTCACCTAAAGGGCAAAAAAAACCTAAAAATTGCCCTCTTTGCCACTTTTTGGACCCACGGGAAGCAATCTTGGGAGAACTGATTTTTGAAGGGGCAAATGGACACCAAATCCAAAAATTCCAATTTTCCTAGAAACTAGATAGATAGAGCTTTCCAACAAGCCATCTTGGAGCTAATTTGGTGAAGGGGAAGGTCTTCAAGCTCAACTTGGAAGTGGCACTGTGCATCATGCTAATGGCACTATGCATTAGGCAATATTTTGCCAATTTTGCTCAAAAACTCAGATTTTTGCCTAGTTTTCTACCAGTTTGACTTTTTCTTTTCTCATGGTCAAATTCATGATGTAATATGATGTAAATTGATTTACTATGATGTAAAAATGATGAAAAATGACTTAAGGAGGTAGATACATCAATTTTAGGTGGTTTTGAGCTAAATGAATCAATTTCCATAGTTTTAGAGGCAAGCTATTCCACTACCTATTTTTCAGTTCCTAGTTTAGATCTAGTTGAAACAGCTCCTTGACTCATGCATTTGACCCCTGATGGCTAGCACAGGTGGTTTGATGCCTATATCTTGTACTTTCTTAGTCATTTTTAGAGGTTGGACTCTTGTGGATGCATTGAGATACTTTGTACATCACTTCTGCAGTTTGGCAAGGAAATGACAAGGAAATGAACCAGGGTTTTGCAGAATTTTGTGGGATTCTTGTGGTAATGTTTCTTGGCATTGTTTTTCCTCTGTGATTTAGTTTCTCTTTTGTGTATCTGTTCCATCATCTATCTTTTTCTGCATAACTCAATGAATCAAGATTAATAGGTGGAATCCATTGATGTTTAGTGCTCTGCCTTGGGTTTCATTTAATCTTAAATATTTTCTACTATTTGAAGAGGACTCATGAACCTTACATGCCCTCTCCAACTCCTCACCAGTCTTTAGACTCACCATCACATTCATTTCAAAGTGCTAAAACACTTTCCTACCTTGCCCCATAGAAGCCTCTACAAATCTGAGTTGATTTCCCGCACCCAAAGCTACTTTCCCCATTTGATACAACAACCAAGCATTAAAATCAATCAAATTCGTCTGAGCAAATATACCTAGCCTAAAATTAGTATTCATTTCAGTCATCTCAAGCCTTATTTTCCATATTTTCTTTTGATATTAACAAGGAGAGAGCCCTCTCCCAACCTGGTAGGGCTAGCTACCAAGTTAAGTGTGGTTTGATGTTACCCTAGAGCTGCCTTTCTCAGCCTAAGGTAGATCCAGGCCCTAACTCCCTGTCAATCATAATTCCAAAGTAAGAACCTGGTACCATTTCCAATTCTTCATGCTGAAACTACTGAGTTGGTCCTCAATGAAGAACTGACTAAAAAACCACCAAATATGGATGTCGAAAATCTCTATTATGAAGAGAGCACACCAAGATAAGTGAATCAGCGACAAGTATGGTACAACCCTGAAAATTCTTGACAAATCAATCTAATTCCAAGCTATATTGCAAAAGGATCCATCTATCCTTTGCTTGGTCCAATAACCATCCAAGTGAACAAAATAATGTCCACATGCTCTCAATCAGCATCCCAATCAATTTCCCACTGGAAAATTTTTATGCCCACTGTAAAATTGTGTTGTTGTAAAAAGTTTAAGTCTAACAACCATCATCATAAATTCAATTTCAATTTCATCATCAATTTTTTCTATTATATTCAATATCATGTTATTACTTAAAATGGAATTGAACATTTGAAAATAGTTTTGGATCTTAGATATACACCTTTGAATAATGGAATGCTAGCATAATGTGTCCAAAACTATAGAGATTTCATTCGGCGAAATACAAAAATCAGAAGAAACTTTGCATTTTAATTTCTCCGCACTACTGCATTCCACGCAATAAAGGCTCCGTTTAATTGTGCATATGCACATTAATTAATTAATTATGTTTCACACACACCCTTTCTGTGTATAATGAAATAAATCTCAATATTATAATTTTGATTATGTTAAGAAAAATTGTTTTTAATACTTATATTTTGAATATGTTCTAGTACATTGAATCTATATTATTTGAGTGTGACAGAAACATCAATTAGCTAAACAATATTTGAAGTATTCACTATTTAGAGATTGAACTACAATAACTATTTTCCATTTAAAACTATATGATCTTGTATCGATTTTATGATAACATATTTTATTTGTTTTAGGACATATGCGTTGAGATTTCGTTTTATATATAATGTTGCAATATTGATTAAAACAAAAATCAACATTTGATGAGAGGTTTTGATCTGAGATAGATATTTGAAGAGTACAATTTCCAATTGTAGGTCTTTAGATTTGAATACATTTTGTTTTGTAGAATATGAAGAACGGATAAAGCTTTTATTATGTTTAAGTGTACTAAAAATCCATACAATGTTTAAGCATTTTGCAAAATGTATCAATGTTTCTTGTTACTCGCCTTAATATATACACATTTATATAAGTAATAATATGATATAGATGTGAAACTATCTCTATGTGAAACACACAAAAACAAAGCTTCACTCAATAAGCAAATATCATGATTAAGTATTCTATCCAACGCCTTAATGTAAAAAAAAAATATATATATATATATATATTTAGTAACTCAGGGTCCAAAATATTACTACATTTGGATGCGTAATGTATACGAAAGTGTAAAAAATTATGAACAAAATTTTGGTTGTACAAATTTCTTCCTGCACATCCATTTTCATCGACATGATGAAATCTTGAAAGCTTCCTCTTCACAATTAATTGTTGAAATTTTTGCTAATGAAGAAGTTACTTCACATATTGGACTTCCTGAATGACATGAAAATCATACAGTGCCACCTGAGATAAAATTTTAGTATGGGGAGTTTTATCTACACTCCACACAAATTTTAATCAATTAATAATATTCATTCAATAATTCTGTGTTATGCGAAGATCTTTCACTATGCAAAGAGATTTGTGCAAAGATGTTTCATTATGCAGAGTTATGAAAAGTTGATCCAACAATATAAGTATACCATTGATCTACCATTCCTTTCTTTTAAGCCTCTATATAAACCATTAATGTCATCTCAATCCACAACTACCAAAAATCAAGTAAATCTTGTATCATGCGCAAAAAGTGAATTGTGCAGAATAACAAGGGCACATACAGAAAAATAATCTTAAACTATTCTCCATATAAAACTTTTACGAATTTAATTATCTGCAATTTCCATGAGAAAATGGAGGTGCAAAAGGAAATTGAAAACTTTAATTCATAATCTAATGATATTTCACATTTTCCTATTACATAATAGTTTCACATTTTCTAATCTGGTGATATTTCACTTTTTTTAGAATAAAAATTTTGATTTCGCTTTCATGCTCCACACAATTATGACAACTTTCATTATGAGATTACAACGTTTAATCAATTAATTAGTAAATTAATTTTTCTGGAGCCCAGACGTCAGCTCAATGAATTCTTGAAAGCATCCTCTATACAATGGACTTCCTCCATACTCCTACACATATGCCTAATTTCACAAAGATAACCATAAACAAAGCTTATGTTGCTTATGCAGAGATTTTGTTGTCCAAAGTTTTGTGCACACTCCGCACAACCTTTACATAATTGAATAAAGATATTTAGAATACAGAGATATGGATTTTTTTTAATTAAAATATTACCAATAATATCATATGGGTCCACCGTTTACCTCACCATTATTGCAACTAGTAGTAGCCATAGTGATATTGACAATATGGTTTGCACAGCTTCCTAAAGACACTTAATAACATAGTGGTGAGGACCAACATTATTTATAGCTATTGACATGAACCAATGTATTTTTTGAAATTTTTGTAATTAAAAAAATGTTATGAGTGTGAGGATGTATACATTGTGTGGAAGGTTTGTCATTATGTAGAATGCAAAGATTCAAGCAATGAAAGCTTGAAATATTCCTCCGCACAAAATACTTTCTACAGAGTTTTGCAGATGTTCCCGATTACATAAAGATAACCATAAACAAAGCTTCAATTTTTCTAACAACGTCTTGTGTAAATTTTTGATTACAACCTTATCATTATTATGTTTGTTGGTCAAACGCATAATATCATGCTATCTCCTTCAACCTCAACCAAGAAATAGATTGTATTTCCTTATAAAAAACTAATTGGCCACTTCAAGAATTCTCCCTATCTCCCTATGTTATCTCCCTCAACTGATAAATATTTTGAGCTATGAATCTTGATGTAATGAATGATGTGCAGAGGATGGTGTATGTGTAGGAGAATTAGGATGCAAAGGGAACTTTAATTAATTTAACTATAAACAAATTTATCATTAATATTTTTTTTTTTTTTTTGTAAATCAGCATTTTATTCATTCATCAGACTATAGGTACATCAATAGCAAAATGCAGGTAGTTTCACCCCGAACAAGTTTGTTGACTACCGCTATTAGCATATGACAAAGAAATAGAAACACAACCAAAGATACAATCCACAACTTAGGAGGCCAAAAGAACCAAAAAAAACATTAAAAAAGTAGAACACCTATAACCATCCTATTCATATGAAGTGATTGAATATGGGTTATTCGAGGTTGTTCTAGGAAGAGGTGGAGGGTAGAAATAACACTAGACATTCTCCTCAAAGATGGCCATCCAAGACTCCAACTTCTCCACTTTCTCAAATAACATGTTTTCACCACTCCAGACGACCACCACTCAGTTTCAGAAATCACACTAGAAGTAGTGCATGTTGTTCAATGTGGCTATGAGCTTAGCATGTTCTTCCTAGTGTCCTCACTTGAAGGTTTCCAAGCGACCAAGCACCGACTAGATCAAGTCGTTGCAATTTTCCAAACAACAATGGTCATCACTCTATCCACATCCCACACACCTTTTCTTCCCTCATATGCCTGAAAATCCACATTGCACCACTCCATCCCACTGGTGAGGTTGCAGAATGCGATGCCCATGACCAGCCCTCAAGCCACCACAACCATGACTACCATGGACTCCCGATGTTGCCCAAGCAAACCGGGCAACATTCCTACCACATTGTGAAATTCGAATTTTTTCCCCTTCCACCCTATCACCTGCATTGGAGACTCCTGGACCCTGTGTCTAGCCAAGCTAGGCTTCAATGAGGGAGAGGACCAACCGTGATGAGGAACTATACACATTTTTACAGAACCATCACTGGTTGGAGGCGACAACAAAAACCAATGAGCTAGTATACAAATGACAACTTCAACCACCATAGTTTTCGCCACCCACTGTAGATGGGCTCCTAATAACCATACCAAAAATTTCCCACCGGAAAATTGGAGCCATGCCCATGCTTCGTCTCCCTCAACCCTTCACTGAAACCCATCAATCCATCTTCCTGAAATCCTATACAGCCTTGACGAAGAAATCACTGAAACATAAAAAAACATGAGGAAGGAGTTGCAAAGGATAGAAATTCATTTTCCACACAAACATAGATTGGAACCTACCCGCTTGTAGTAGGACCACCGACTCGTTTGCACCACTGGAGGTCCTGATCCTCTCTCGTTCCAACCCACCAGAGAAGAATGTGACCAATTTGCATACCCAAAAGTTAGGGAGGGGACGTTGGTGCTAGAGTCGCCACCTTTCCCAAACAAGAACTCCTCGCCTCTTCCACCCCCAACTCACAGAATTCCAATTTCATTCACCGAACCAATACCATACCCAACAACACACACCGCCCTCCATAAAAATTCTTTGTTTAACTCCTCCCACTCAATTCGAGTTTGATGGAGGTTTTGCATAGATGGACATAATGCCTCCCGTACACAAGTAGTTGTGAGAGGATGAGGAGGTTGGTCCTTGTACTGTCAGTGAGGTGGATTTCATAATTGTCCACGCGTTATCTTGTGTGCCCAACTCCTCAAGCCCATCGAAGAAGCGTTTTCTGATTCCACGATTATTTTGAATTCTATAAGGTGGACGTTTTGTGAAAGTTGGGGTAAATATTGAAGGAGTTCCTGACCCTGATCTTCACTTCCCCAATTGGCAAGTTTGCCTC
This sequence comes from Pinus taeda, assembly GCA_000404065.3. Taxonomy (NCBI): domain Eukaryota; kingdom Viridiplantae; phylum Streptophyta; class Pinopsida; order Pinales; family Pinaceae; genus Pinus; species Pinus taeda. The sequence continues at coordinate 13,701 of APFE030816255.1, forward strand.
ATTATCGTCACAGTCTACATGCTCTTTGATTACATATGCAAAGGAGGAGAGCCTAGAGTGAATATGTTCATGAATCAGTTCCAACCGCCATATCTTTATTACTTTGTCTGGGGAGGACCCATTTATGAATTTTTGCAACATGGTGATTGCAATCTGAGAATCTCCCATGACCTAGATTGTTTTCATCCCCAAGTCGTAATGACTTGTATCCCTTTTTCTAGTGCCAAACGTTTTGCCACATTATTGGTGGAGCTGCCACATGAGGCTAGAAAAACCTTCACTACTTGCCATTAGTCATTACAAATTACTCCCTCGAGACCTATTGGTCTTTGGTTTCCTTTTGAGGCACCATCAAAGTTGAATTTAAATAACCTCGCTCTAGGGTGGAGGAAGGTGTTGGGTGAATTTTCCTTATTGATGGATGGCTAATGGGCCGAGAAACAAGAGAGTCCTAGTTAAGAGCTAGAGCTTTCATGATATCTCATTCCCTACCTTCTAATTTCTAGTCATCCTAACCAATGAGAAATAGAGAGAATCTCCTTGATATTATGTAGTACAATCGTCCACACATGATCAATTATGATGACTTCATAGTGGAATACCACACTGTTTCTTGATTTCTAGATAATCCAAAGGACAAATCCTTGTGAAATACACCATGCTCTATTGATAATGGGGTTTTTAAAGAGTATCCATCACCATATTTCCAATGTCTCTCTCAATCTAGTAGCCAACTAGTATATCACTAGAAAAAGTGAGGCAATACAATCCCCAACCTCTCATGCCTTTGAGCAGAATTTTAGTCGGTCGTGTGATGTTTCTTCCTCACTCTAGTAGAGAGGACACAAGGACAGGCCAAAGAAAATATTTTTCCAAATTTTATCCCAAGTGAGGATTTTAATTTGCCTAATTAACCAAAGAAAAAATGAGACCTTTGGCCAAAGTTTGGAATACGAGATTCGTTTCCACAAAGGGTCAAGATCTGGGTCCCATAAATCGACTAAGATTATTTGAGACATAACATACCTTTCGGAAGGTGGTCCCATTGTATTTTTTCAGGTTCCCCATTGTTGAGGATAGGGCATTGTCGGCGGATCAGAGTGCAGGCTTCCCAATCCAGAGGTGGATCATGGGTTGGCCAATGCGCTGAGGTTTTCCATTCCCTCCATTTTTGATGGTTGGTTAGTCTCTTTCTAGACATCCTTTACTCCCTCTACTCCCAAATGAGTGGTGAAATCTTGTAAATCTCTAAAGTTGTCTTCTTGGGTTAGTCCGGGGTGCTACATCTAGGCCTCCTCCCAAAATGTCACTTTGTGTTTGTTCTTCACTTACCAAAACCCATGATATTGTATTAGTGGTCGGTGTTCTTTTGCCCGATTCCAAATGGAGAAGCTATTCAGTAGGTTGTGATGGTGGTTTAGAGGATCCTTCCAACCATATTCACTATATTTAAATCTATAGAGTCTTCCAAATCTCTTACCCTCCTTACAACCAACACCACCATACTAGCACTATGGGCATGCGACAAGAGTTCTAGATATTTTAGCCCAACGCCTCCATGCATATTTGGTTTGCATAATTTATCCCAGGCCACAAGAGCCAATTTGCAACCTATCTGCGGCCAAGACCAAAGGAATCTCTGAAATTTGCTAGTTAGCTCCTTGTAGATGTTGCAAGGGGATGAAAGGGTCGAGAGTTAGTATATCGGGATAACCTGTAGAACCACCTTCAACAGTACAAGTTGGCCAACTGAATTCAGGACCTTGAAGGTTCAACTAGAAAGTTTTTAGTCAATGCAGTTATGCATATCTTTCTAATGGGCAGTCTTCATGGATTAATATACCAGAGGTACTCCAAGATAAGTACTTGGGAGTGAACCAATTCTGCCCAAGGCTTGGCCCAGATGGCTTTTCACCCTTGGATGTGTATTATGGAAAAATATATCTAAATTTTCACCATTGATCTAAGTGTCTGATGCCTACTGGAACAACATCAGGATGCACCCAAATTTCCTAGCTTCTTTCAAGGTTGTTTTACCATATAACATGTTATCATCTACAAATTATTGGTGACTAATAGGGGGGGATTCTTAAAAGAGTTTAATTCCCTGGAGACTCTGAGACTCCACTGCTACCTTAATAAGTCGACCAAGACCTTTAGCTGTTCTGTTGAAGAGAAAGGGGGATATGGGACCCCCTTGACGTAACCCCCTGGACCCCTAAAAGGTGCAAGAGGGTGCCCCATTAAAAGGAAGAGAACAAAAGGGGGTCATGATCATGGACTTGACCCAGCTAATCCAAGGGAGGGAGAAGAAAAAAGCATCAAGGATGGACAACAAATAATTCCAATTTAGACAAACATAAGATTTTGAGAGATCAAGTTTTATAAGAAAACCTAGAGATTTGGATGGTGACAAAGAGTGAAAAAATTCATGGGACACTAGTATGCCGTCCATAATCTTTCAACCTACCACAAATCCTGATTGTTCAGGCCGACTGATATCATGCAATAAGGGTTTTAGCCTTCAGACTAGAATTCCTGAGATGATTTTATAAATGACATTACACAGAGAAATTGGTTTGAAGCTACCTGGATCGATCGTCTCATATTTATTGGGGATAAGCATGAGAAATTTTGCATTCAGACCCAACCTGATTCTTTTAGAGCGATGGGAGTCTTCCACAAGTTCATTGATTTTGACCACTAGAAAGTTCCAACCCGCTTTGAAGAATTCAGATGTGAAGTCATTCGGACCAAGAGCTTTATTTGTTAGGAGTTTTGATGAGCCTATGTATTGCAACAAGAATGTTGCAACTCCCAGGGCTACCAGCTTTACTTATCAACCTGAGGTTTGTACAAACTTGGAGGTGACAGTGCTATATGCACAAGTAAAAGTGAAGGTATTTCCTGTTGTCACTTCTCATCTGGAAAGAGACCCTAGGGGTTCCAAGCAATAATTTAATAGGGCCAGAAGAAGCTTAACTCTTTAATGGAAGAAGAGAAAATCTATCCTAAGGGGGAGCTACTTCTACTGCATTATTGAAGAAAACAACATGAAATGCTAAATCACACCATAACATAACTAACCAGTTAAACAGTTATGCCTAAATAGAAATTTTAAATCAACACTAACCTAATGCTAATTTTCTAAGTTGCAAAAGTAAAGAGTATCAAAACTATACTAAGGTGTAAGCAAAGAACTAAGCTAACTCAGCTTTCAAGCAGAAGAGTAGTTGGAGGACAAAATCAGTGAAAGGAGGATGTGAGGGAGAAACAGTGCATAAGAACCATTGGAACAGTCGAGTGAAAGGAAAATGAACAATGGATATTAGATTGCAGGAGGTTATGTAGATATATGGGCTGTTAACTAACATGATGAATGGTGGAGATCATATCACGCAGGTGAAGTCAAGAGATGAATGGGTAAGGTTAATGAAGCAGATGAATGACTGATATCTTATCTCACAGATGGAGTCAAGATATGGACGAGCATGGTTAAAAAAATGGATGAAAGGCTGAGATATTATCACAGGGATGAAGTCAAAAGATGGACAATGGAGATCATATTGCGGGAAAAAGAAATGTGCAGAAATGATGGAGCGGGTTTCTAAGGTGGTAAGTAGATTCTCATGCACCCTCAAGTCAGTAAGCAGAATTCTAAAATTTCACGTGATTAGACTTACTGCATGACATGTAGCACGAGAAAACCGCTTTTATCGCATGCTCTCGGGCAGATAATGTTCGTGTACTAATCCATGTAAGATTGCACGATAGCCATTGGATCAGGTGGGGCTCATCAATGGTGGAGATCAGCCAAGTTAGTTGGCAATCGAGTGAAGTGATAGCCATCGGATCACGTAAGGCAGATCAACGGTGGGGGTTTAAAGCACTTAAAGGTGTGGAGGTGACATGATAGCCATTGGATAAGGTGAGGCAAATTGACAGTGGGGACTTAAAGCTCATAAAGTAAGTGGTGGACTCCATGCAGGGCAACATTAGGAGAAAATAATGAATCAGATGGTGATTGTGAAGGTTTGTTTATGATCGAACGACGAGGAAGCGATGTATGAGGAACGTGTTGAAGGCGATTTCAAATGAAAACAACAGAAAAACCAGTGCGAGTGAACAAATAACTGTATCTAACCATGAACTCCATAGGTCATGCGAGAATAAGAAATCTGTGTTTTTGGGGATGTTGAAGGGTCCCTTCCTCAAGTCATGGTCCCAGAAGGAGGAGATGAGGTTGAGACACCTACACACAACCTGATAGTGATCTTTTCCCTCTAACTAACCTGTGAACTGAAAGAAGGCACAAATGAAAGTAAACTTGAGCAAATGAATAGGAAAACCATGAATAATCTATTGACACCTAATCATCAAGATTGGATGAATAACTAAAATTGATGTAAATAAATAATAGAAAATATGAATAGTCACTGAGAGATGAAATGAACAGTCTCTCCCTAATGTATATAATAAAGACCAACCTGAATGAATATGAATGAATTGATTTGAGGAGTTACTACCTGGTCTGACATGGTATCAAAGCCAATGCCATTTTTGGCTTCCCTCTGCTTTGTAACTCTCTATTCTGCCTATGGTATTCTGAATCCTATGCAGACTAGATAGCCTGGCAACTATGACACTTCCACTGGCCTGAACGCATCATTATTTTCCTGCTATTCATTATTATTCTCTTCTACACTGCTCCTATCTTTTCACTGCTCCACCTAAATACAAAACGCACATGGTTATTGTCTGTTCTAATAAGTCGCAAAATGCCCACCGCCATCACTGCCACTGCCATCACTGTATATCCCTGCAACAGGAAGAAGGACTGTTCATTTTGGCGACCTCTGATCTCTCCACTCCTGCTATCACACCCTAAGAGATTTGTTGCATGACAGGGAGATTGAGTATGCGGAGGAAGCGAGAGAGCGCATGACAAACACATGCACCACAAACACAGTGTTATTGATAATGCTGGTACATTAAGCGCTAGTTAATACCACGCTGCGTCTCTTTCGTCTCATCCCACAGATTACATAAAGCTGCTAACCTGAACCGAGACCTTGTTCTGATGATGGTGCCACCTAGAATGGTACTTTTGAATGGTGTGTTGAAATTTAAACTATGACCGTATACCATTTTCTATGCGTGTTAGCCTTTTTTTTTCAAGACAATGTGTGATATATGATGGACATGGCATATAATGGATTAAAATTTTATATGCGGTGAAGTTCTTTATGACAGTGGTAGTGTTCCTTTCAATGGTCAATGGCATATGAATGGTGCAAGGAATGCTATTCATGCCTTCCCCAAGATTTCTTGGTTTGTGGCTTTTGTTGTTGTAAGCCTACTCTGATTTTGGATGGTATCACTGTTGTAAGCCTACTCTGGTTTTTGGATGGTTTTAATACAATGTTGTTTTCATACATACACTGGTATATATATCATTTGGTGAGGCTGTTGTTTTCATATAGACTATATCCCATATATACCATGTTGTTGGGCTCCCATAATGTTGTTTTCATAAAGTTGTTTTCAAAGTGACTAACATAGTTCTCCTACATTTTAATGTGTTTAATATGTTGTTTGGGGCCTGAACATGCTTTGATATCAGAATCAATTTTTTTTAGCAGCAGAAGCTTTTTTTCTCTCCACAAAAGCACATTTTTTTTGCTAGCAGAAGTATTTTTACAGCACTCAGATTTTACAATGCATTCAATCATATCTATTGTGGGAGTAGTTCTCACTGGCAAGGAGAACTATCCTGAGTGGTCTCGGAAGATACAACACACCCTTATTTTCAATGAGTTGTGGAAAGGAGTATGTGTTGGAGATGGAAACAAAGAACCAGAACAACCTACCTCAGACAAAGAGTTCGCCATTTGGGAAAATAAGAATAGAAAAGCCTATGCATTAATTGCAGCATTTGTAAGTGAAGAGGTGAGTCGCTAGATTTTTCCATTTTCAAATGCTTTCGAAGCCTTACAAAAGCTAAAAGAACTCTATGAGCCACATTCTGCACTTGAAGTTGTTCAACTCATGATTAAACTCTTCACTCTTGAATTACAAAATAATGGTCCTCTTGCACTTGCATCTGAAGTAAAATATATAATGCATGATATCAAAGCCACTAAAGTTGAATTGGATATTCCTCTTATCGCTTTTCTCGAGGCAATTTATCCTACTTACGTCAATTATCTTGAGTCTTTGCAAGCAAATGGAAACTCAAAGATATTACCTTTGACTCTCTTGTGAAAAAATTTGCTGAAAGAAAGAAAGCTTTTGGAAAGAGGACAACCCCTGAATCTTCTGAGGCTGTGTGCCTTTCTCATAAAGAAAAGAATCTTGCCCAAGATTCTTCCAGAGATAGAGGTGGTCGAACGGGAAGAGGAAGATATTTCAGAGGTAGGGAGGGTAGACACTCTCAAGGAGAAAAGTTAGATTTGCACTTCATATGTTGCAAAAGAAATGGATCACGTGATGCCTCTACATGCAACTTCCCTTTGGAAAAAATTGAGTAACAAAGAAAACAACCCAAAGATAAAACTAATGACACAGACAAAGGTAGTGCACCTAAATCCACTCATTATGTTGTGGCACAATGTATTATTAGAGTAAATGAATACTTATTTAATGCTTCACTTGCTTCTTGGAAAAATGATTGGTTGCTTGATTTAGGAGCAATTTGCCAAATGACTCATAGAAAATATTTTTTTGGAGAATTTATTGACAATGTTGATGGAGCAGTATACTTTTCATACCAATAAAAAATGAAGCCATCAGGGCTTGGCACAATCAGGATTAAATTGCCTCGTATTCTAGACTTCCTTCTACATCATGTTCTATATCTTCCACAGTTGAAGAGAAACTTGTTATCCTTGGTCCACATCTGCTAGCAAGGTCACTCCATTCATATGTTTGATGGCAAGCTTGAGGTGAGAAAAGCATTTGACCACTCACTTGTCATGAGGGGGATAGAAGAAGAAAGGCTTCTCAAGCTACAAGGTACCTCTGCTTGTTCACAACATTTCTCATACAACTCTCATTATGAAGAAGGTACACTTCCATCAAGTTTATTATGGAATACTAGATTTGGACATTTGAACTATGACAGCCTCCACTTGTTGAAGAAAAATGGTGTTACTGGTTTGCCTACAATTCCTAGGAAACTTAAGCAATGTGATGCTTGCATTCTAGGAAAGCATAGCAAACCAGTCCTTTTCATGATTACACATTCAAGTGCACATAGAAAATATAACTCATTCATTCAGATTTATTGTGGTCCAATGCCTGTTCCTTCTGCAAATGGAAATAAATATATGATGACATTTATTGATGACTACACTAGAATGTGTTGGGTTTATTTATTGAAGAACAAATCTGATGCTTTTCAAACATTCAAGAACTTTCATACATGGATTGAAAATGATGCACAATCTCATATTGGTTCTATTTGCATTGACAATTGAAAAGAATACACTTCAAATGAATTTGAAAACTATCTTTGCCAACATGGGATCCAATATCAAACAAATGTGCCTTACAATCCCCAACAAAATGGTGTCGTTGAAGCAATGAATAGGAAAATCTTAAATATGGTGCATTCCATGATGTTTTTCAAAAATGTAGAATTGATGTTTTGGGCTGATGCAGTTCTATGTGCTGTATATATAAAGAATTGATGTCCATCTAATGCTATCAAAAACAAGACTCCCTATGAAATGTGGTATGGGCACATTCCTTCGGTAAAGCATCTTAGGGTCTTTGGTTCCACATGTTATGCCTTGATAACAAAGGTACATAGAAACAAACTTGGTGCAAGAAGTCGTAAGTGTATCTTCCTAGGGATTCCTACACTAGATCAACATGTGGAATCCTCTTCTGAAGCACTCTCTCCCCCACATGAAACTCCAGCAATGGATGATACTTTAAGTGATGTGATTGATAGAATTGGGATACTCAATCTTGATTTAGTCCCAACTCAATCAACGGAGCAGCCTAGAACATCTGAGAAAGGTCCCCCAAAGTGGCTGACAAAGACACTTGAAAGTGTTCATCTTGATGAGGTTGGCAAGACAGGAACTAGAAATTGAAACCAGAAAAATGCAGATGATGTAGATGACTCTGATTCACCTGTTGATATGGATGTTTCTTATGATTGGTGAATTGAATTTGTCTACAAAATTCGAACCAACTTCATTCAAAGAAGCTACTTCTCATGATGAATGGAAAGAAGTGATGCAAAATGAGTATGATACCCTGATAAAGAATGACACTTGGAAGCTAGTTGATCCACCATTAGGAACCAAACCAATTGGCTATAAGTGGGTCTACAAGAACAAGTATAAAGCTGATGGCTCACTTGACAAGCAAAAATCCAAGCTTGTGGCAAAAGGTTTTGCATAGAAGGAAGGGGTCGATTATGAGGAGACTTTTTCCCCCACATCAAAATGGGCTACCATCCGGACTCTATTTTCCCTAGAAGTTCAGAACGGTTGGAAAGTCCATCAAATGGATGCGAAATCTGCTTTCTTGAATGGATATCTAAAAGAGAATGTTTTTATGACATAGTCTGAAGGAGTTTTTGTGAAACAACATGAACATAATGTATGCAAACTTGTGAAATCCTTATATGGCCTCAAACAAGCACCGCAAGCCTGGTATGAAAAACTAACTAAGCATCTTCTGAAACTCAATTTCAAACATTATGATCTTGATGATGCAACTTTATTTCTCAAGAAAGTTGGCAAAACAATTGTATATCTTGTGGTATATGTAGATGATCTTTTCATGACAGGGAATAATGAAAGATACATTGCATCCATAAATAAGGAATTGAAGAAAGGTTTTGAAATGACTGATTTAGGCTATGTTCATTATTATCTTGGTATTGAAATAACTCAACATCTGAAGTCCATATTCCTTTCTCAAAAGAAGTACATTGGAGATCTATTAAATAGGTTTGGCATGATAGAATGCAATCCTCTTACTAATCGTATGGAACAAAAGATAAAGCTCACATCCATTGAAGGAAAATAATTTGAGGATGCAACAAAGTATAGACAGCTTGTAGGAAGTCTCAACTACCTAACTACTACCAAACCAGAAATTTCATTTGCTATTGGAATCCTCTCCAGATTTATGCAAAAGCCTTGTGAGGGACATTGGTCTGCTACAAAAAGAGTTCTAAGGTACTTGAAGGGAACTCCAGACTTCGGAATCAAGTATACACAAGGGGATGACTTCAGCTTGATTGGATACTCTAATTTAGACTTCGATGGAGACAAATAAATTGGGGTATCTACTTCAGGTTATGCTATGAGTCTTGGATCAGGATCTATCTCCTCAAGATCACTCAAACAATCAGTTCCAGCAAATTCCACAACAGAGGCAAAATATGTGGCAACAGCTGAGGCAACAAAAGAAATTGTGTGGCTCAGGAAAATTCTTGAAGATTTGCAGGTAAAACAAGTACAATCGACTCCACTCATGATTGAAAATACCTCGGCATAAAGTTGGCCAAGAACCAAAAGTTCCATGATCGAACAAAGCACATCAATACTAAATATCATTTGATTCGACATCATGTTGAGGCCAAAACAATCCATCTCCGCCATTGTTCCACTAATGAGAAAATTGCAGACATCTTCACTAAAGCACTTGGAAGAGAAAAGCTTGAAAGATTCAGATGATGCTTGGACTCACCAACATCCCTTCAGATTAAGGGGGGGAATGTTGACACCTAATCATTAGGATTGGGTGAATAACTGAAATTGATGTAAATAAATAATAGAAAATATGAATAGTCACCGGGAGATGAAATGAACACTCTCTCCCTCATGAATATAATAAATACCAACCTGAATGAATATGAATGAATTGATTTGAGGAGTTACTACCTATTCTGACATAATATATGCTATCTTGCTATAATGAAAGTACAACTACATAAGCAAATAAACAGTGAAAACCATAAGGTTACTTAAGCAAATGAACAGAAAACCATGAAACTACTTAAGAAATAAACAAAAAAGAACTCTATCACAGCATACATGTATAGTAGAGAGGAGTTGTGGGTGCTTGGGTTGGGCCCTAACCCAAGAGCTTCAGCCCTTAGAGTTAACTCAGAGTTTCCTTAAACAAAACTCATTCTTATTATAAAACCCATGGATTACAGAACAAACTGTCACAAGTATTTTGCAGCACAGAAATAAAATAGAGTTTTTACAAATGAAGTCCAAATCCTTCTGAGTTCCTAAGCCTCTCTATTTATACATTTGAAGTCTCTAACAACTTCCTTCCCATTAGGGAGGTTTGGCATCCAACTCAAGAAAAACTAGTTTATGTCCCATTTCCTTGCTCGGTTGTCTTTTAGTCTTCAAAGTGATGGTTGTGTGCACTCCGAGCTGATGGTGGAATATTCGAATGGAGGGGTAGTAAATGAGGAGGATTTACCTCCTATAGTTACTCTCGCTTGTCCCATTTGAGTCTTTACTAAGGTATTTTCCATATTTCTTTGCTTTTATCCTTTATACCTACGTTTCTCCTTGCTTTTATCTTGTATTCTTGCGTTAAATGCACATTAGAACACAAAGCCAAATATCCAACTCTAACTCATTTCATTAGAAACAATATAGTCAAAAGTATGCAATAAGTTGTGAGAATAGTTGGTTTGACTAAGCTAGGAGGTGAACTAAGGCCAATTAAGGCCCATATAATTACTCAATGATGAGGCTCATTATCACCCCCTACTGAAAGTGTTGCTCATCCTATGAGCCAATTAGTCAATGTCCATCTCCTTCATGGCTCTAGTAGCCTCTCTGACATCCCATGCTTCTGTTGTGGTCTCTTCTTCTTGTTCATAGAAGCCTACTTTCCTTTCTACTTCTTCCCACTTCCTCTATTCGTCTTATTCTTTCTCCCTTCTAGCATCCCTAGGAGTAGTGCTGGACTGAGTTTTAAGCCTATCCAATTGACCTTCAAACTTTGCATTGATTTCTTATACATAGGTGTCCTGTTGAGTGCCTCTCTCAACCTTTGAGGGGAGTGATATTCTCTGATCTTCAAGCTGTCTGTCAATGTTTCATCTCCTTTAGCAGGCATGTATATTACCATCTCTTAGCATCCTAAAAATATCCTCAAAACATGAAATTGATTGCTCTTAGGTAGCAAGATATCTAAGTTCTAGTTGAGGATTATTTGCACTTAGATTATGGGCGTTGATTAGGGCCATGGGATTTGATTGTTTAGCTCTGATGAAAAGAGGTTCATTTTTCTCTCTGGCCAATACTCTTTTTGTCTCTGCAGCCCTTGACTTCTCATGGTTCATCCATCATGCCAAAACCATTAATTGTAGATCTCCTAGCTTTGCATTAGGATCCCAAATATTCATGTATGTGAGGGGCATGTTGTGCAAGTAAATCTCAGCTAGTTTGGCCCTCTCCTTTAGTGAACTTTGATCATAAATATCAATAAACTATTTGCAATCCTAAGATGGCATGGTACTCCTTTGTGCTAGTGCTTTAATATGAAATTACAACCATTGTTCTCTGAGGTAAAGAGCATATGATTTAGCTGGCATCCTACACTAGATTGCCTCTAAGGAGAGTCTGGACATATATGCTAGTTGGTCTTTCTTTTCCTATAGTTGTCCTCTCTATTTTTCTTATCTTCTTCCTTTTGTTGTTCTTTTGCATCTCAATCAATTTCTTCCTTTGTTTCCTCCTCTTGTTTCAGCATCTTCCTCTATATTAGTTTCTTATTCATCCATCTTATCCCATCTAGCTCTGTATCTTCTTCTTGTTTTGCCTCCTCCTTACTAACATAAGGACTAACATCATAGATGAGGGTTTTGATGTCATCCTCTACTGGTAAGTCTTTGAAGACTGGCCATTTTATAGGGATCTTGAGGTTTTGGAGGGCATCCTCAATGAGGATCCTAATCAAACCATTGTGAGCCAACTATTGGAAATTTCCTTTCTTTACTTTGTTGTTGGAGTCTATGAGTGATTGCATCAAGAAATAGGGTATGTTGAGTCTTTGGTGAACTGGTGTTTCTACCCCAAATCTTAATTCTTCAAGCATTCTCAAATGGTTTCCATAACAATTCTATATCTATGGACTCTTGCATTCTCTTTTGACTTATTAAAGAATTTCATTTTTTTCCACCTTTTCACTAATAAACCAACTACCTCATAACCTTTACAACTTTTGATCAAATGATGCATATGAGTGAGTGAGTGGGATACTTACTTGTGGTATTGATGTGATGTTGCAGTTGTCAAAGATCAGAGGTGTTGCTGATGGTCATTTTTCTTCCTCCTTTGTTGTCCACTGATGGTTTGTTAGCTTTTGCAAGTGTCTATCGCTAAATATATGATGTTGTTGTTGCTGTTGCGGAGCTCTTGGATCTGATGCTACTGCTGTTGTGGAGCTCCTAGATTACCACTTGGAAATGTTTGGTGTCTCCCTTAGAATTTCTTGATCATGTTGTTGGATGGTGTTGTGAGGATGTTTTAATGAATGGACATAGGGAGTAGGAGTGTATGTGGATGTAGGGATGATGGTAATGGTTGGGGTGATTCTGTTAGAAAACATAATCTTCACCTGAATTGAAGCAATGAAGTGAAAAACAATAGAATTGATGGAGGGATGCATGGTAAGGAGTGGAGGAGATGAATATATGTGAGGCAGGGTTCCCTTTGGATCTTCTCTTTGCTCCTTGCTTGTCTTTTTCACCCACCTACAAAAATCAATTATGTTTTTTTCTTTTATTATTATATTTTTTAAAGAAACACCTAGGCTACCTTAGAGAGATTCTCACCCTAGATATCTACCGTAGGTGCCTCAAGCAAGGTTTTCACCTAGGCATATTCTTACTCTTTTTCATTTTTTTCTCATCCTCGGGCCGCCTCATGAGGTTTTCAACCCAAAGATGGGACTCAAGCACCTCATGGAGGTTTTCACCTAAATCCTTATTCTTTTTACTTTTTTAGTGACCTGATGAGGGAGGAGTTGTAACTTGCTCCACCATCATCACTGTATTAATGCTATTTTCAATGAATTCTTGTTTTGATCAAGGCCTCTTGTACATTTCAATCAATATCCATTAACTAGCAATGGAATGGCTTCTTCATCAATAGTAATGATTTGCACTGAACCATTTTCATGGCATCTTTCCACCACATAAGGTCTAAGCCATCTTGTCCTTAGCTTGCCCTTGAAGTCCTTAAACATGGAATCATATAACAATTCTGAGTCTCTTCTTGAAATTTCTTCTCCTTGATGTGCTTGTAATGCTAGATCTTGCTTTGAAGCTGAACTATCTTTGTATGTAGGAGGGCATGCATTCTAAATTCATCCAAGCCATTCAAATGTAACAATCTTTCTTTCTATGCATGGTTGAGATCCAAATCTATTTGGGATTCCCTCCTCAATGTGTTATATTCAAACTCAATGGACAACAAAGCCTTTTTCCCATAGACCAGCTCATAGGGTGTAAATCCAGTGGTGGTCTTCCATGTATAATAGTCCCAGGTGGCCTCAACTAGTCTTTATGCCTAGTCCTTCCTGCTACTGCTCACTACCTTGGTTAAGATGTTCTCCAATGCCCTATTGGTCACCTCCACTTTCCCATTATCTTGTGGATGATAAGGAGTGGAGGTCCTATGCTTGATTTTTTTATGGCTAAGAAGTTCTTCAATCATGCTGGAGATAGAGGTCCTATGCTTGATTTTTTTATGGCTAAGAAGTTCTTCAATCATGCTGGAGATAAACTGGTTGCCTTAGCCTATGACTAGGTCTCTAGGGTACCCAAATTTCTAGAATATATTCTCCCTTAGGAACTCAGCCACCTTCTCTTTTGTTATTGCCTTAATTGTTTTAGTTTCAACCCACTTAGTCAAATAATCATCTCACACAATGATGTGTTGTTTTTTCTTTGAAGGAGGGTTGATAGGCCCAATGAAATCCATGCCCCACTTGTCAAATGGACTGAAAGTCACTTGAGGTTGTAGGGGCATTTCATCTCTTGGAGTAGGCTTTGCTATCCTCTGGCACCAATCACACTGAGTAATATAGTTTTTCATATCCTGATGAAGAGTAGGCCAATAATAGCCTACTTGTAACTCTTTGAATGTTGTCCTCTTTGCTGCAAAGTGACCTCCACAAGGCCCATCATGACAGGCTAGAAGGATGTCAAAGAATTTCTCTTCCCTTACACACCTTCTTAAGATTTGATCTGGCCCAAGTTTGAACAAATTTCCCCTAATCCAGCTGAAGGGGGCACTCTTTCTACCTATCTTTCTCTTTTCTTTGGACGGCAAGTTTGGTGGGAAATATGCTGATACCAGATAGTTTTCTATATCAGAAAACCATGGGGAGAAAACTTAAATAGCAAAAAAATTCTCATCTAATAATTGGTCATCCATCATTCCTTCTTCACTTGCAGGCATATTCATCCTAGATATGAAGTCAGCAACAAAATGTTCCTTGCCAGGCTTGTCAACAATAGTTAGATCAAAATATTGTAATAAAATCAACCATCTTATGGTTCTAGCATTCACATCTAGTTTATTCATTAAATATTTTATTGCAGAATGATTAGTATGCACAAATGTTTGATAGCCTATAACGTAATGCCTAAATTTGTTCAATGAATGCACAACAGCCAAGAGTTCCCTTTTGGTCACAGTATAGTTTAGCTCAGCATTTGATAGGTTCTTACTGATAAAATAGATGACATAGGGAAATTTCTCCTCTTCCTGACCTAAGGTTGCTCCTATGGCTTTGTGTGAGGCATCAGCATGAAAATGAAAAGGGAGGGCCCAATTTGGGCCTATAAGGATTAGTACAGTAGTTAACTTACCCTTTAGATTATCTAAGCCCTCTTGACAACTATTTGACCATATAAACTCAGAATATTTGGCCAACAACCCAAACAAAGGAGAGGCAAACTTGCTAAAGTCCTTAATGAACCTTTGGTAGTATCCAGCTAACCCCAAGAAAATCCTAACATCTCTCTGCTTTTTTGGAGGAGGAACCCTTTGGATGATTTCTATTTTGTTTGGGTCCACCACCAGTCCTTGCTGAGATATTGAATGACCTAGCACAATCCCTTCAATCATTAAGAATTCACACTTTTCTAGACTCAGAGATAGATTCATTTTAATGTATTTGTGTAATACTTTTCCTAGGTTAGTCAGGGCTTCTTGGAAATCACAACCATAAGATGTAAAATAATTCATATAGATTTCCACAGCATCATGTACTAATTCAACAAAAATACTCAAGATTGCTCTCTAGAAAGTGGTGGGAGAATTGCATAGGCCAAAATCAAGGACCATATAAGCAAAAGTATCCCAAGGATATGTGAATGTGGTCTTATCCTAGTCTTCTGGGCAGATTTGGATTTGGTTGCACCCACTAAATCCATCTAGGAAAGAAAATAATTTCTTCCCTACTAGGCCATCTAGAACTTGGTCACTAAAGGGTAGGGGAAAATGATCGTTCTTGGTGGCTTTGTTCAACTCCCTATAATCCACACAAATCCTCCACTTACCATTTTTCTTGGGAACTTACACTAAAGGAGAGACCCACTCACTGTCTAAGATAGGGTAAATGAATCAGTTGCATCTAGCAGTTTTTGTAGTTCTTCTTTGACTATGTCTTTAAGAGCTAGATTCATTCTTATTTGTGGATTCCTGATTGGTTTTCAACCTTCTTTGGTGTATATGCAGTGAGTACACACTGAGGGGTATACTCCCTTCATTTCCTTATAACTCCAAGTGAAGTCTTCTAGGTTCTCTCTCAACATGTTGCATAGCTTTTCCTCTTCTAAAACAGAAGGAGATGGATTAATCTCCAAAGTTTTCTTTGGGGCAAATTATATGGTTTTGACATGAAGTGGGTTGGAATTGGCCAAGCATAAGTCAATTGGATGATGTTTTTGGGTTTCCCTTCTTCTTCTAATGTTAGTGAACTAGGAGTTGGACTTTGGAGCAAGTGTTCAATTAATTCATCCTCATCTTGTTGTCCTTCTCCCATGATTTCTTCCAAAGCATAAATTTGGGCAGAATAAAGCTCATCTTCTTCCTCCTCCTCCAACCACAAAGGAAAATCATGCTCTAGAGAAGGTTGAGCAGGAGAGTATAGGACTAATTGTTTGGACATATGCCCATTCTTGATGGTCATATTCCTAGCTCTTTAGCTAATGTAAGCATCAGTTGTGGCCAACCATGGCCTCCCAAGGATCAGAGGGTAACTAGTAAGCTTAGCCTTAGGCTAGAGAAGTAGGAAATATAGAGGGTACTCCCAAGAATAAATGGAGACCATCACATCCTCCATAATTCCCTAAAGGGTGACTGTGGAATTGTCTGCAAGTTACATAACTGTTGTGGTCTTTCTCAATGACCCTTGGAGTTTGAGCCTGAGCATGGTGTCCTTGGTAATCAAATTAATGGCAACCCCAAGATTAATCAGAGTGTGTGGGACAATGGTGCCATTAATATGCACATCTACTAGAGGGCTTCCACGGTCCAAATATTTTGGACATATTACCTACCCTAGCATTAATATAGACAACTACCCAATGACATTAATGGTAAGCACATCCCTTTTTCTTCATCTTGGATGCTGGAATAACTTCTCCTTAATCAAATTATTGTAAATATGAACATCTTTAACTACTTGGAGAAGGGGGATCTTTACAAAAAGATTTTTCAATTCTCCTAGAAGTTCAGTTTCTTCTCGGGTAGGATAGAGTGGTTGGGTTAATCTCTCAAAACATGGTGGATTTGCTTCAAGGTTTCTTTCGTCTCTTTCTTCCTCAACCTCCCTATGTGCTTGTTGAGCCTGCCCATTGTTTGGGTTCGGATTTGGTTGGGTATGCATGTAGGTTTTCTTAGGTGGAGCAGAGTGCAGGACTTGTGGTTGGGTAGGTGGTGGAGGCAATAGGGATGGAACATTGTTGAATTGGAGCCTCCACCCCTGGGGTGGGGTATTCCATTGATGTTGTGGTTAAACATAAGGTTGAAATGACTAGCTAGTTCGCTAGGATTGGTACTGAGATGCATAGGACCAAGGAGGGGGTGTATACCAAGAAGAATGAGCAGGGGGTCCCGAAGAAGGTATAGTTGTGGTTTGGTTGGGATTGTAATATGCATGGGTTGACCCTTTCATACCATACTAGTATGGTCTAGGCCCAGGAGGTCTCCTTTGGTTGATGTAGCAAAGCTGCTCAATGACCCCTTCATCTCCTTGACATACAACTTTGAGTCTAGGTAAAGAAGGGCACTTGTCCATGGAGTGGTTTTCTTCATAGACTAAGCAAATATCAATACAGTTCAATTGACATTCATTCCTAGGATGCCTCCTGCTGCATCTAGGAAAAAAGATGTCCAAGGCTCTCTCTGCTTCCTCTTTCTTCCTTTTGATGTTCATGGTGTCCAATTGCAAGGCAAGGGTTTGCAGCACCTCACTTTTGAAATCTTTCAACATATTTCCAATTTCACCCTTGACGGATAAGTTAGAGGATGATGTACTAGCCATAGGTTGACTACCCCTATCCTTTTTCCCTAGCTGACCTAGAATGGTTTCTAAAGATATTCTTAATATCCTCATAGGGTAATTGGTAGACATCTCCTCCTACCATCATATGTAAGGTATCTAGAAGATCCTCCCTTAATACTCTAAGCAAGACCAACTTTAGTGACTTAGGGTCAAGTGTGCACCTGGCCCTTTTGTAACTAAGATGGAATCTTTCTTCATAGTCTTCTAGGGATTCATTCTGGCCTATGGTCATCCTGAAAATCTCTTCTTTAGTATCCTTTGACCTACATTAGTCCCTATATTTGTTGTTAAAAGTATGTTGCATCTAAGCCCAAGTTGTGATGTTATCTTGATGTAAAACCATAAGCCAGTGCAATGCTGTATCCTTGAGGGTAGATGGAAACAATTTTAAAATTTGCTCATCATTTGTATAGTCATAGGTTTGGAATATGATAACAAACTCAAATAGGAAAGTGTCAGGGTCCTCTATGGTCAGGCCATGGAAATGAGGTAGAGCAAAGGGGCATATATTCTTCATCTTAATGTTCACATTGGTTTCCCTGATGGGGAAGGCATCCTCAATTCTCTCTCTATCTCTCTTGACATTCTGGTTTCTAGCCATTGGTTCAGTAGGAATGGGTTCTTCCTCTTCTTTTTCCCTCGTAGGTTCTTCAAATATGTAAGGTTTCTCACCTAAAGGTTCATCCACTTCACAGTCACCGAAGAGGAGAGAAGGTTGAATGGTTGGATGTAGTGGGGGTATTTGTCAGGAATTTCCATAAATTGTCCCTATTCCTATGAGGCATGAAAGGAAATACTTTTGGGTTGGTTTTTGTAAGATTTTGTTAAAACTAGAAAGTACTTGCATAATAGAAAGGAAAGTAGATAATGACAAGTGAAAGAAATAAAGAAACTATATTACTTTTGCATAAATAAACTAATGGAAGAAAATTGAAGACTAGAAGTAGAAGAAAGAAAGTTGGAGACTAGAAAATACAAGAAGGAAGTAATTACTTCTACTTAGACACCTTCCTGGCAACAGCGACAAAAAGTGATGAGCCTAGGTATTGCAACAAGAATGCTGCAACTCCTAGGGCCTAGCTTTACCTATCAACCCAGGGTTTGTACAAACTTGGAGGTGACAGTGCTATATGCACAAGTAAAAGTGAAGGTATTGCCTCTTGTCACTGCTCATCTGGCAAAAGACCCCAAGGGTTCCAAGCTAGAATTCTATAGGGTTAGAAGAAGCTTAACTCTTTGATGGAAGAATAGCAAATCTATATTAAGGGAGAGTTTCTTCTACTACAGTATTGAAGAAAATAGCATGAAATGCTAAATCATACGAGAACCTAACTAACCAGTTAAATAGTTATGCCTAAACATAATTTCTAAATCAACACTAACCTAATGCTAATTATCTAAGTTGCAGAAGTAAAGAGTATCAAAACTAGACTAAGGTGTAAGCAAATAAATAAACTAACTTGGCTTTCAAGTGGAAGAGCAGTTGGAGGATGAAATCAGTGAAAGGAGGACGTGAGGGAGCAACAATGCATAAGAACTGTTGGATTAGTTGTGTGTAAGGCAATTTAATGGAAGAGTTCAAATCATAAGAGGTTACATAGATAGATGGGAGAACAGGGTTAAATAACATGATGAACGGTGGAGATCATATCACGCGGGTGAAGTCAAGAGATGGATGGGTAGGGTTAACAAAGCAAATGAACATCTGAGATCTTATCGTGTGGATGAAGTCAAGAGATGGATGGGCATGGTTAATAAAGCAAATGAATGGCTGAGACATTATCGCGCAGATGAAGTCAAGAGATGGACAACGGAGATCGTATCATGGGAAAAAGAAATGTGCGGAAATGAAGGAGCGAGTTTATAAGGCACTAACTAGTTTCTCGCATGCCCTCAAGGTAGTAACCAGAATTCTGAAATTTCACGCCATTAACCTTACTGCGCGACATGTAGCATGAGAAAACCACTTTTCTCATGTGCTCTCGGGTAGATAATGTTCGTGCACTAATCTGTGTGAGATTGTGAGGTAGGCGTTGTATCAGGTGGGGCTCATCAGTGGTGGAGATCGGCCAAGCTAGTCGGTAATCGGGTGAAGTGACAACCACCAGATCAGGTAAGGTAGATCGATGGTGGGGGTTTAAAGTGCCTAAAGTTGTGGCGGTGATGTGATAGCCATCAGATGAGGCAATGCAGATCGACGGTGGGGACTTAAAGCTCATAAAGGAAGCGGTGGACTCCACATGAGGCAGCAGTTGCAGAAAATAATGAATTGGACAGTGATTGTGAAGGTTTGTTGGTGGTTTGATGACGAGGAAGTCATGTATCAGGAATGTGCTAAAGATGGTTTCAAACTAAAACGACAAAAAAACTAGTGCGGGTGAACAAATAACTGCATCAACTCCATAGCTCATGCAAGAACCAGAAACCTATGTTTTTGGGGCTACTGAAAGGTCCCTTCCTCAAGTCATACTCCTAGAGTGAGGAGATGAGGTTGAGACACCTGCACACAACCTAATAGTCATATTTTTCCTCTAACTAACCTGTGAACTGAAAGAAGGCACAAATGAAAGTAAACTAGAGCAAATGAACATGTAAACCATGAATAATCTACGCTATATTGTTGTAATGAAAGTGTAACTACTTAAGCAAATAAACAATGAAAACCATAAGACTACTTAAGCAAATGAATAGAAAAACATGAAACTACTTAAGAAAATAAACAAAACAGAACTCTATGCTAGCATACATGTACATTAATCAGGTGTTGTGGCTGCTTGGGTCAGGCCCTAACCCAAGAGCTTCATCCCTCGGAGTTAACTCAAAGCTGCCTTAAACAAAACTCATTCTTATTATAAAAACCATGGATTACAGAAATCGTCACAAGTCTCTTGCAACTCAGAAATAAAACATAGTTTTTACAAATGAAGTTTGAATC
This sequence comes from Pinus taeda, assembly GCA_000404065.3. Lineage (NCBI taxonomy): Eukaryota > Viridiplantae > Streptophyta > Pinopsida > Pinales > Pinaceae > Pinus > Pinus taeda. Next base: position 34,213 of record APFE030816255.1, read on the forward strand.
CTACAGAGGTCCTAAGCCTCTCTATTTATACATTTGAAGTCTTTAATGACTTCCTTCCCATTAGGGAGGCTTGGCCTCCAACTCAAGAATAACTGGTTTCTGTCCCTTTCCCTTGCTTTGTTTTCTTTTAGTCTTCAAATTGATGGTTGTGTGCACTCCGAGCTAATGGTGGAGTATTCGAATGGAGGGGTAGTAAATGAGGACATACCTCCTATAGTTACTCTCCCTTGTCCCATTCGAGTCTTTACCAAGGTCTTTGCCATAGTTCTATGCTTTTATCCTTTATACCTGCATTTCTCCTTGCTTTTATCCTTTATTCCTACATTAAATGCACATTAGACCACAAAGCCAAATATCCAACCCTAACTCATTTCATAAATAAAATATAATCAAAAGTATGCAATAAGTTGTGAGAATAGTTGGTTTGACTAAGCTAGGAGGTGAATTAAGGCCAATTAAGGCCCATATAATTACTCAATGATGAGGCTCATCAAGTTCCCATACCAATTATTCCACCTCCACATAGGAAATATCCCTCATGATGGCCTGATTCTTATCATTCGAGATCAATTTGGGAATACATTATCAGATTCAAGAGATAGGTTCACTACGGTCCTCATCCCATTCCGTAAATAGTGCCTAAAAGTTGTTAATGAGCTCTTCAAAGATCTCTTCATGTTGTACTAGCTACCTAACATCTGAGCCATTGAGAGAGAATATTCAATTGAACTATCTATGTTTTAGCATAGTCCAACGGAAATGTTTTATGTTGTGCTCCCCCTCTTTGAGCCACTGGACTCACAATTTTTATCTCCACAAGGTTTCTTCCTATTTCTAACATTGCTCCAGATCATTAAGAACCTGACACTATTGAGCGATGAGGGCATCAGTCATCCCTTCCAGAATGATTTGTTGTTGGATTCATTACATGCTCAAACTTCCATTTTTCCTCATGAATATTGCCATAATCAGATCAATTTGATTCTTTGATTTCCTTTTTAAGTATATCAGCTTTAGTTTGAAATTTTCCATGGGATTTCGAATGTTCACCATAATCGCTTTCCACCATTCTTCTAACTTAGCAAGGAAGTTTTCCTTGGCAACCTAGAAGGATTCAAAGTGAAAGGGGTGGTTATGCGGGGCCATTTGTAGATCAATGTCTAAGCATATGGGCCAATGGTCTGATCCGAGGCAATGGAAGATCGACACTTGAGAAAATAGTTCTTTTTGAAGTATAGTGTCTGGAATTAGAAAACAATCTAGAAGTGAAGTGATCTAGTGCTTACCTCCCTACTTGTTATTCCAAGTGAAAGATCCATTCTTGAAATCTATGTTCTCTACGTCTAGATCTTGGATAATCTACTGAAAGGAGATGGATATTACATCCAGTCACTTCACCCCTCCGTTTTTCTCTCCCATATCCTTAATCAGGTTGAATTCCCCTTTGAGGATCCAGTTGCTATCACCCAAGAGCTCCTGTAGGTGCCACAAACTCCTATGAAAACCCGCCTGCGTTCCTACCAGTGTTGGGCCATAAATCCTTGTTAGCCTTAGCATTAATATTATTATGTTTCATTGTATGGAGCGTTTACTTTACGAAGGATGGGGTATGTGTAAGAGAATGAATGTGCATATGGAACTTTATTCGGTAGGAATAATTGTGAAGAGATTCCATTTTGGAGAGGAAGCCTCCTTCAAAAAATTAAAGCTCCACGCAAGGAAAGCCTTGCTAAAAAAATATAAACATAAAAATCATAAATATAAATTAAATTAAATTAATTTTATAATGAAATCAAATTTATTTAATAATAATTTTTATTCACAACTATATGAAATTGCGATTCCACACATATATTAACAGGGATGCAGAGGGAATTTTAATTAATTTAACCATGAACAAATTTCAAATTAATATTGTTATGCTTCATTTTGTGGATCTTTTATTGTGCAGGGGATAGGGCATGTGCGGGAGAGTAAGCATGCATAGGGGACTTTATTGCAAATAGCAATAGATATAACAATATTGGCAATATGATCCACACTTCTTTCTAATGCTAGCTAATAACGTAGTGGTGGGGACTAGCATTGTTTATAGTTTTCGACATGAACAAAAGTATTTTTTGTAAATTTTGTGATTAAAAATCTTGTTTATGAGTGTGAGTGTGTGTGAATTGTGCAGAAGGTTTGTCATTGTGCGAAATGTGGGGGTCTACACAATGAAATATTGAAATATCCCTTTGGCCAATAGACTCACTACATAGACCTACACATATTCTTAATTACACAAAGATAAATAGATTTGTGCAAAGAGCTTCCATTATAACCTTTAAATAGTTGAGTAGCAAAGTCATGAGCACGTGAGAACCTTTTTCTACTAGACTGCAGAAAAATTAGTCTCTGAGAGGTGTTCACTAACATTTTTGCTTATGGGGAGAGTTTTCTACTGAGAGATTTCATTGTTTGGAAAACATCCATTGTACATACTTTTGTTTGCACTCTATAAACTTCAACCTATGCCATGATATAACTTTCCTTGATTTTAAGCCTCTTTCTTTGCCATTAATGTCGACTCGATCAACAATGACCAAAAAATCATGAAAATTTAAGCCAATATAAGAAACTTTGCAAAATTTCAATGCATAATTAATTTAAGTATGAACAAATTTTGAATTACTACTATTATGTTTCCTTGTGCAAAGCATTACAAATTTACATGTATGCGATATGTTCGAGAAAATCGAGGTGCAAATTGAAATTTATAACTTGAACCTAATTTCACAAAGATGACCATAAACAAAGCTTACATTTCTTATGTGGAGGGTTTTGCGTGAAAATATTTCATTGTGCTGAGAGCTTTCATTATACATAGTTTTTTTATTAAACCAATAATATCATATAGGTCCACCGCACAAGGGCTTCACTGGGGGAGTAATACCATACCACGTGGGTTCATATTGGAGGATATTTATTGAGGAAAAAATGACATAATATATTGGGGGATATAGAGGGGGTAGAGGGTTTTTATATTGGCAGGTATAAAAAATGAAGCCCAAAGTTAATGAAAAAATATCAAAGGGTATAAAAAATGTTAATGAAAAATGGATACGTACAATATCTAGTGAAAGTAGGGGTTCTTAAATTGGGAAGGTGTATTGGGTTCATATTAATAGAGGGTTAAATAATGTGATTTTAAGAGGCATTTTCCAATATGTATTCAATTTAAGGGTATTGTTTAATATTCCACGAACGCATGTGATATGTTAGAGGTTAATTGAGTGAAGGCCCTGCAATACACCACTTGCCTCAGAGTTATTGTGAATAGTGGTAGTGTTATAGGACTATTTGGTCACATCACTCCCACGATTCAGAACAATAATTTTAGGGCTCATAAAACCCTAATTCAGTTGCTACATTCCCTAGAAAAGTAATCACATTGAATGCCATCATTCCTGAGAGTTTCCTAGCCTGAAGACATCCTGAAATGACTCTTTGAGGGACTAGCATAGCCTTGGTCAGGGCTAAATGTGATGCAGAGCACTTAGGCCCATTCAAGCCTAGTTTGTAGAGCACCTAGGTTCACTTTGACCTATGTTGGGTGAGATTGAGCGAAATTTTCATAGGGTTCTGGGAATATTCTTTCATTCTAGACCATTCTAGAAGATTCCCACCTCTTATCCTCTCCTATGAGCTCGAAATTAGATAGGGAATGAATCAAATAACCTCTTATCCTCTCATCCCTTCCTCCATGAAACTAACTCCCAAATTGGAAAGCTATTCAATGCCCAATTTATGACAAAACCACCTCCATTTCCCTATAAATTGAGCACCCATCATAGTGATCAGGGGCTGGACTTTGAGAATTTGTAAGGAGATATTGTTGGTGTGAGGTTTGGGATTGACAGAAAGTATTGTTATGCTACCAGAGTGTTTCTCTTTTGATATGATGAAGGACGGAACACAAGCTAGATGAGTGACATGGGATCAGACTTCTTTGGTTGTAACTCTTCCTTCTACTTAATAAAGTTGTTTACACATTTTCCGATATTCTTGTCTTCATGTATGATGATTATATGTGTAATGATTTCGATTCTATTTACTTATAGTATATAGACTCTTGCTTTTATTGGTTTTTGTCCTCTGTTTATGATTGCATGTACTTATCAAGCAGATTCAGCTCGAGAGGGAGTGATGGGAGCTATTCAAAGGAGACAAAGGGAAGCGAAAGATAAAAAGTAGGTCCCTTGTCTTATTTATCTTTTATAGGAAAAGGTTAAACTCCTTAAATTTGTTGTTCTTTGTGTAGCTACCCACTTAGGGAAATTGTGTTTATCTGTAGATGCAAAATTCCACATAACAAATTGGTGACTCCACTAGGGAATGATCATCATTTTGGGTAGTTTACCTTCATCCTAGTACATCGTAGTATACTTCACTTTCCTCCATTGATCTTATTTCAATGTTTTTGAAGTGTTTTTGATCAAAAATTTGAGGTTAGATGTCTTTTGATTAGTCTCTCTGGTGCCAGTGCGGGCTTGGTCAGGGGACAGTTCTTTGCATAGCACCCTTGGCTTAGAGATAGTGCCCTGTAGTGCAGTTACTCCCATTCTGGCCTATGCTGATCCTCCCTAAGCTTGAAAACCCATCTTTGGCTTTGATTTTTCCAATTTTGCTTATGAAGTTGTTTGTTTAAAGATCAATGTTTCTATGGTTTTGAAATCAACTTATATCTCTTCTCCTAGCCCTACTTTGACCTTAATTGTTTAGTGTTTCTTAAGAGTTTTATTTATCATTATCAATTCATTGTCAAAGTTAGCTTATAGTCGATTAATCTTTGCTGAAAAGAAAGTGTCTGAAGTCTTTATTTCTTTCGAAAATAAATTGTCGTAAAGTCTTCGGTCTTGCAAAATATTGATTGATTGTATGTGCATTAGTTTCCTTTTGTTCGTCTCAACATTAAGGGAATTGAAAAGAAAATGTTGCATTTTCCATATTGTAGTTTGTGAATGGTTGATAGGATTAGCTAGGGAAATTGCATTAGGTGTGCTCTATCCTCTTTATAAAAGATCGGGTTTTTTTATCCCTTACTAGCTACAGTTTTCATTGTTAATTGAATGAAAGAATGTTTCTCATGTTATTTGAATTCTAGGAATTGCATACTTACATCACATGGTGAACCTTGAAAGGAAAATTCTTAGCAATATCAACTTAAAAGTTATCTCAATTAACCTAATGGGGCATTGTAACTTAACGCATAACATTTAGAGGTTCTAGGCTAGAGAATTGTTTTGGCATCGTCAAACATAGCAGCTGTTAGGACTCCACTATGTATCATTTTTTGCTATATATTTTGACACCACTTTACCCTTATAACCATGATTAAAAAGAATCCCATTATCATTTTCATCCACTTTATCCCAAGGTATACAAAAACCTCTTCTTTATTATATGTTTAATCTGTTTTACATTTAATTCCTTAATACTCTTATATTTTATCATTAATTGAAGTGTATCGTTGCTAACACAAGTCCAAAGATCGCAGATGAGTATATGCAGCCGTTGCTGAAACAGCTGACTCAGTTGCTGAAACAGCCGTCAAGCACGCAAATTCCGTCAGGCGTAATTTGCGATTCTGGAAGAGCTTTTTGTGGAATAGCAGCAGCAGTATGAAGACACGATTACCTGGATCATCCTGAAGATAGCATTCTTGTTGTCTCTGTTGTAACAATATCTTTTTATGAAGAACAGAATAGTCCTGTTTTGGGAAAAAGAACAGATTTGAGATAATATGGATTCACTCTCATGTAAATTGTAAATGATGTCTCCTCTTTAAAAAGAGGAGACATCATCATTAGAGGGGGTCGGTTGTTGTAAACTAAGAGAAGGACATTGTGTGAAAACTGGAGCTCGTCTCCGTCTGTAATATATCAGTTACTTTGACAGATGAATAAATTATTCTTTTGAGCGTTCCAACTTAGTTCTTTCCCCCGGGGAATCTTGTGAGAGGGAAAGGGCCCGCCTTCCTCACAAGATTCACCCTTGGTTCCTGTAATTTGTTTAACTCTTTGTCTGTCTTGCATTTTACTTTAATTCTGTTGTCGGACACTAGTTGCACAGCTTAGTAATACTCTGTTTCTTTAGCACTGCATGTATTGGATGCATTCACTCTGAAGTTGAGAAACCTGTTTCTATTGACTGTATGAATGAATGATGTCGGGAAGCAGGTGCTGAAGATTCCTATATAAAGGAATAGGGTCCTGCCCCCATTAATTATCTTCCTTTGTCTGCAGTGTGATTAGAAGCAAGAGAACAAGTGCTGAAGGTTCCTGTTCATGGGAATAGGGTCTTGCTCTCTTGAAGTTACCTTTCTTACAGTGTGATTAAGTGTCAGGCATCAGGTGCTGAAGTTCCTCACTAAGGAATAGGGTCCTGTTCCTGCTGTGGTTGATTGATTTCTTTCGTTGCAGATTGATCTTCCTTTGCTTGGGTTGTAACTGCAGTAGAGAAATTATTTCTGCTATAACTTAATTAACTTCAGCTTTGATTAAGTAGAATGTGAATCAATAGATTGGTGAGATTAATAATTGTGTGTTCTTCTTTTACTACAACCTTGTTTCTGCTTTTGAAATTGAGCATATCCAGTGCGTGATTATCTTTGAGATAAAAAGACTTCCTCGGGTTGACAATTTATGTGGAGCTTGAATTGTGAAAGCAATTAAAGCGACCAACATTTTGGCACCGTTGCCGGGGAAGGTAATTATAGATTTCAAAAGCATTAATCTTTTCATTCTAAATGTGCAGATTGTATGAGAGGACGCGGAAACCAGAAGAAAACTAACCCCACAGGTGGCAAAGGCAAAGGATGGGGAGGACGAAAAACTTTTATTGACGAGATTGTATCAAAGGCTGAATCATCACAGAGATTAAGTTCTCGAAAATCAAAACTTCAGCACTCACCCCAGTCAGATTACAAAACAGAGGAAGTCGTGGGTCCTGAAAATATAGAAGAACCAGCAGTCAGTGCTGGAGAGTCAGAGGAAAGTGTTAGTAGATCAGCAGAATACATTGAGGAAATAGTAGAAAACATTGGACGACTGGTAGAAGACATCGAAGAGCTAATAGAAGATATTAACGATCGAGCAAGTGCAGTAGGAGAGCCAACAATGGAAGGAAACGATAATGGTCTCTTTGGGGGAGGACGTGCAGATCCTGAAGAACAAAGAAGGGTTGAAAATTCCCTCTCTACTTTGGGATTCCCTATCAGTGATCTCCCTGCAGGAACAATGAAAAATATTCCATTATCTGCTTTACCTAACTTTCATGGTTTATCCTCTGAGGATCCGGATGAATTTCTTTTTGAATTTGATATATTATGCAGAAGTTATGACTATGTTACTAATTCTCAAAAGTTGAAACTGTTTCCAGCCACCTTAAAAGGGAATGCTTTAAGATGGTTTATGAGCCTTGGAAGTCAGGTAATCACAACATGGGAGCAGATGAAACAAAAATTTCTGCTTAAATATCAAGACATCTGTCGGACGAAAGAAAAGAAGGATGAACTATTCAATATGGCACAAAAGCCGGATGAGAGTCTGGAGGACTATATAGAAAGGCTGCAGTACAACACACAGAGATCTGATCATCCAGACATAAGTAAGGAAATTCGTAAAACAATATTACTTAGAGGGTTAAGGGATGATTGTTTAAATATGTTAAACATGCTTGCCAAGGGAGATATATCTAAGGAATCATATGATGAGATCTGTAAACTTGCTAAGAGGTGCTCTAGAGGAGCTGCAAGAAACAGAACAAGAGATTCCACCTATTCAAGAGTGCAGAAATCAGCCAATGGAGGAGCAACAAGAGCTGAAATAGGTAATTTACTTGAAGAATTTAAAACTGAGATGTTAAGCTCTTTTGCTTCACAAATTGACACTTTGCAGGTTAAGAAGAAGCAGGCC
>APFE030816260.1:15140-25179 GCA_000404065.3 Pinus taeda
TGATTGGGCTTGATGGGTATAGTGTGCTGAATTATATTAGTATCATATGTCTTTAAGTCAGAATAGTCCCAAGCAAACACATCTGCAAATGAAGACATCAAGCTGATATATTTTTCCTTGATCTTTGGCGGCAATGCTTTGGACAATTTTACCAACTTAGGATTTGTAGCTCTCCCGATATTGACCTCTTCCACACCCTTCTCTATTGGCTGCAATGTTGGCTTGCGAGCTACATCATCTTGATTAAAGAGTTCTTCTAGAGGTATCAAGCCTTTGGGAATAACGTTATTCTTCAGCTACAACACGTCCATTTCATTGATCTGCATTTCATCTGTACCATTACCTTTACCATCGTCATTTTCTTCATCAATTGAGGTCTCTTTGAACTTTCCTTTGTTTTGCAGAAATCATCAATCTCCTCATCATCTTGGAACACTTGCCAATATCTCTGATTGTCTGGAACGGTTGGATGATGCTTGACATGGATTTCAAATTTGTTGCTAGAGTTCATTGGGATCTTCAAACTACTTGTTACCTTGGCAAGAGCATCAGTGATACTATTTTGTATACAAGGCACACATGTCAAGGTGTATTCTGGAAATAATTTTAAAATGTCTAGGACTGCATTACGGTAGGCCCGCATCCTAGGATGCTTTGCTTGATATTCGCCTCTAACCTGCTTGATAACCAATTCAGAGTTTCCATATACTGAAATCCTCTTAGAAGTCAGCTTTCTTAGAATCTTTAGGCCAACAACCAGAGCTTCATACTCAGCTTCATTATTTGAACACTCAAAAGCCAACTTGTAAGAGCATACCTGCACGTTACTAGGGACTTTGTTTGGGGTGGAGAAAGAACTGCGTACCCAAATTCCAATTCCAGCGCCATCATTTCCCACTGCTCCATCGAAATCCATGGTCCACAAACCTTCTTCCTCCACTTGCAAGTGCTGGAAATATGTTTGTTGTGCCTTGTCTGCTTGCTATCCATTATTTTCAGCTGATTTCCCAACGATGTTCTACTGTTCTTGTTCTTCTTTCTTCAAAACTTCTCTGAAATTTTCTATTATTTCCGGAATATCCTCTGCTTCTACTAACTGACTATCTATATCATTTAAACTATTTGAATACAAAATAAAAGACTCTAAATCTGTATGTACATAGTTAATTGGATGATTTATTGGTTTCTCCTTGCGTGTGATCATGTACTTCATTTTTTTGTTCCTGATACAATTTCCTCATTTGTCCAAACACTGGAATCGTTGCATAGGAGAAATCTAGCTGTAGTGTCCCTTTCAGTTTCGCTACCCAAGACCTGGAAAGAAGCATGCCAAACCTTGGAGGAATGTCTACTACCACAACATCCATCAAAACATTCTTCATTGGGAGCTGATCCAAACTCACAACCAAGTCTTTGATGAGACCTATACATCTTACTCTGCTGGAATCAAATGAATAGAGATCATGATATTATTGGGTGATGTCTAGACCAAGCTTATCCATGATTGCCTTGGTAATGAGATTGTGAGAGGCTTCAGAATCGAACATGGCGTTATGTAACAAAAAATCATGCAACCTTAAACTGATGTAAAAAGGTGGCACATCACTATCAGGAGACTCACCATTTGATGTTGGCCCAAAAATCATTTCAGGTTGATCATCTTCGACATTCACCATGTCAAACATTGGGTCCAAATTCAACATTTTAGAGACTTGTCCTTTATAACTATTGTTCTTCAATATTTCAGTCAAGGGGATGGATATCTTCAATTTAGAAATATCATTCTCTAAATTGAAAGTGGGAATCTTTTCTACCTCTTTGACTGGGATTTCTTTCATTTCCTTTTCTTTCGATGCAACTTGCTGATGTGATTGTTCTACTGATGGTGATTTTTTGCTCTCCGGATCAATCGCCTGCTTTCCTTTCCTTTGTGTAACTGCTGAATCATTCTTTGATGCTTCAACATCCTTCTTTTTCTGAATAGGTCTGACCAACACATCTCTATTTCTAAGTGAATATCGCTGCTATTGGGAAAACAAAGCATTCATGTAACCTCTTTGGTATTCATCTGATTCTTCCTCCAAGACGGTGTCACTTGCTAGAGTGAAATTTACATCTTTATGTGCAGATGAATTCTCTGCATACTCCTCCTCTTCAGTGAGATAAATAGGCAAATCATCAGGAGTAAAGAGGTGATTTTCTTCACCTATTACATTCTCATCCTCATCTAATTTCGGTCCATGCACAAAATTTTGCTGAAAAGGTGTCTGTACTGGCTGTTGTGCAATCGGCTCTTGGGCTCGCTGATCGCTCTGTCTTATTCTATACTGTGGTTGTTGCTGCCCATGAAAGTTAGGATTTCTAACTTGTGGCTCCGGTTTGTCAAGTTTCATTCTTTCAAGCATCTGCTCTACCTTTCGAAGTAGCTGATCTACCAAGGAAGATTCTTCCTTTGCAGTGACCTTCTTCTCTACCTTTGATCTAGCTCTCTTGGTCAGCAGGTTTGCTTCAACGTTGACTGCTATCTTCTGCATGCCTTCCATTGTGGCCAGTTCTCTTTCTCTCAATTGATAAGCCATGTCAGCATCAAAACCATCCGGGAACTTCAGCATGGCTAGTCCCAAAGGTGGCCTTAGATTATCTAGAATTTCATTATAAACTGTATTGAATCTAATGCAATAGTATTGGACAGACTCACCTACGTTTCTTTTGATTTACTCATATTCGGCTAGAATTTGAAGAGGATTATTTTTCACTTCCCAACGGTTTAAAAATTGTCTTTTTAGGTCAGCCAAGGTAGTGATACGAGCAGCCGGCAAACCTCTGAACCATTTCCTCACTTCACGTGCAAATGTCTGTACAAAAAGTCTCATTGCCACATTCTCCGCATCAATCTCATGAAGTTCATAGAAGTCTACCATTCTGTCCACATGTTGCTGAGAAATAATGCCATTAGGAGTGCCATCAAAAAATGGGATTTTGCTTTGGTAATCAGCGGGCATATCATCTAAAACTTGAGGCAAGACAAGAGGTAAAAAATGGGCATCCATCACTCTTGGCGGATTTGTCCTCGGAGGTGTCGGAGGAGTGTGCACAATTTTTAAGGGGCTAGCAATTGGAGTTTGAAGCTGAGCTACTATGTAGTTATCAATCGACCAGTTAGCCCTTTCCGTCTCCAATTCTACAAGAAACTGTGGATTGTGGATAGTAGAGTCAACCACTCTTTCAGACTTGGTTTCGAACAACGATAATTCAAACTGCTCATCAAACTCTAGCTCTTCAATATACTCAAAAATGTCCGGGCATGAATGGGATTTGAGCACGGGCGATATAGAGCTTTCTTGATGATGAATTATTGAAATCAAATTGGGATTTTTGTAGATGTGCAGAGGGTCAGGATTTGGATTAGCTCTGGTGTATCTTCTAGAAGCCAACGTGCTATTGAGAAAAATCAAAGGACACAACCAACTTTACTCAGCCTATAAAATCCTCAACTTATCATCTGGAAGCTTAGAATTATTAAGAAGCAAGGGGATTGATTTTTTTGTTCCCCAGTGGAGTCGCCACTATGTTAGCACCTAAATCCACCTTAGGCTGAAGGGAGGCAAAATTTAGGGTAACCACAAACCAAGCTCAGTCTGGTAGCTAGCCCTACCAGAACAGGAGAGGGCTCTCTCCGAGTCACACTCAGTGGATAGATAAACGAAATGGCCTAAGATGACTTACAGTGAAATATTTATCTTAGGCTAGTAAGTGAATATGAATACAATAAGTGATTTTTATGAATGACCGTGTTTCTAGGATGGTATGGGACCAATGGACCTCAATGAACAGAGAACTTAATATAAAGGCACAGATTACTTTGTGAGGCAAGATAGGCGGAAAGCCTAGCAATTCAATTTAAGATAGCACAGAATGGAGAGATTGATTAAGAAGGTGAAAAGGGCATGGACAACATGAATCCTTTTCAACAGAAGAATGAACACTGAACATGAAATTTTCCCACAGGCAAAACAATAAAATTGAATTCTACCTGACCTAACTTAGAAAATTTCACTGGAAATGAATATGAAATGGACTATGAAACATAAAACGATACATATGAAACATAAGAGACACATTTGCTACACTCACAACCACATGAATCTCACGAAACAGAGCCACTGCCTTTCATTAAATCTCTGTAAAAAATATACAATGCAGAAACAAAGCTTCTTTCCCAGAGTCTCCCAGAAGTTACAAGCCAACCAACCCTTTGCAAATAGTTTACATACAATATATAGAATGTTCCATGAAGAGATAGAATGCCCAAGAGTTGGGGAGTTACTCGAATCATTACAAAATGAAGGTGAAGAGCCAAACATCAGCTACAGGTGCGACGCCACAAACATGACAAATGGCTTGGGTGACCCTTTGCCTTCCTTTGCCACTTGGATAGATGCCCATCTGGAGTGAAAATACTTTAAATGCCACCTTTGGTGCTGAAAAACTGGAAGTGTAGATGAGCAGGCCCACTTTGGAGAAGTCATGAATTTAAATTTCGCGAAACGGAGGCAATTTGGGCCTTTTTTCCTATATTCGCTGCGTCCTTTTCTGTATGCACTATGCCACTTGGAGGCCAGTTTTGAGGCACTTGTAGGAGTCCAAAATGTGCCCAAGTGTGCTTGTTAGAAAGCCTGCCCTGTCTACCTTCTAACCGAAGTGGAATTGTTGAGTTTGGAGCTCATTTTGCCCTCCAAATCTTCATTCTCCCACGACTGCTTATTGTGTGTCAAAATAGGGGCAATGAGGCCATTTTCTGGGTGTTTTTGACCTCCCAGAGACTCAAATCATGTCCAAATTTATTTCCCGAGTGCCAGTAGTCGTGATTTTTCCTGTTGAATCCAAAAATGTAAACCATTGCTCATTTGGAGCTCCCAATCCTATGCGTCGCGCCGGTGGTGCGGCGCGTATAGAGAAAAAACCTGTGTTTGTGCCAAAACATTTCCATGCGACCAAAATTGTCCCAAATTTCTTGAAATTTGGGCTCGAGGTTCTTTAATAGGCACTATGCTAGGCCACAAAATCTTCAGCCAATATTCGAAGCCAATATTTCTCTTTTGCCTCTTTTTGTTGCTCTACTCAATTTGGCATTCAAGCTCCTTATCCGGGCCTTAACACTCATGATCCGCGCCCTATAATGACAAGCCATCCTCCTCAATATGATTTTGTCTCTATTAGCCTTCTCCAATAGTCTCTCTAGGTGTAGATTGACCCGCTCTAACCAGGACTCATGATCGTTGTTGATCTCTTTCTCCAAGGTAGTGAGCTTGATCCTCCTTTGCTGGGCCGGTTTTCGATTCTCACGGATGCTTTACAGCTCCATGATTGCCTACTGGACCTCAAGCTACTTGTTCCTCTGCTCCAAATACTTGATGATCCATTTGGCCCTCTTGACATTGAGTATCAAGTCTTTTATCTCTGTGTCCTGCTCTTGAATGGTCATCCTAAGTTGGGGATTCTCTGCCTCTACCTAATCATCCTGAATGAGGATGACATTGGTCTCCTGTACACCTGATGGCCCCTCATCATGCACGGGCTTCTTGCCCTTATCCAGTACCTGTGTCACTGATGCCAGAAGCAAGGCCCCTTCCACCCTGGGTGGAGACAACACTCGCTTTGCTACTGCAAACAAGTGCCTACTGCCTCTCTGATATGTAACAAAAACTGGCATGGTAGTGGTCTCGTGGTGCTCATGCTGATGAGAAGGACCACCCATCTCCTACACTGGCTCTGATAGTACCTGTGATGTGTTGAAGAAGTCACGAGAGATGAAGTCCTTCTAGGAAAAGCCCTGCAATCCCAACTGATGATCTACGAAAATACGGATGAGAGAAAAGTGATACGCAATGTTGAGCTACTGCTGAGGGGTCTTATGCAGCATGGAGGTGTTCATCCTCTCTATGTTCCTACATATGAAAAATGGGAGGTTCATAATCCTCACCCTGCTGAAGTGCATGAGCAACTGGATATGATAGGCATATATTTGAGAAAACCTCCCCTCACAGCTGAAGTATTTCATGATCAATCTCATGAGTGGATCATACTCATCTTTCAAGTATCTGAAGGGAAAGACTCTTGTGAGCTAACTCAAGAATCTAGCCTTGATGTAAGGCTCATAGTGTTGACTATCCACCTTCTTCTTCGTATGCCACTATTCTCCAACATTTGGTATACCTGTTGCCACTGATATAGTTTCGAGTGTCAATGTCAAAGTGACCCCGACCAAGATAGACTGACCTCCATGTATATGAAGCACAAATAAACGGGCCAACTCATGATGAACTCTAACATTTGCCACCCTTTGAAAAAATTCAAAACATGCTAGGTGTTGGAAACATGACATGGCAAGAGGGCATGCTTGTAATTCAGTGAGGGTAGTGGGCTCACCCCTGACATGTTTGCTACTCTTGTGATGTCTCTTGGGAGCCTGCTCTTCTGAGGATGAGTCACTTTGTGTTTCCATCTCATACTCTGACGAATGCTGTGATGTCATGACTGCAGTGTGGACTCTGATTAGGCTTCCCTATCATGGTGTGAGGTTGGGTGCCTTTGTAATATCTGTTACCAAGGGGAACAATGAAACAGGGAGTATTAGGAAGGGAGTAATGTAATGGGAATAGGGGTTATAGGGAGAAATTTGTTTAGGGGTAAGGGAGGAGTTTGGGAATTTTGATAGGGTAGAGTTTGGGGTTTTAACAAGGTATGGTTTGGGGTGTGATATTGACCAAATAGTGGAGGGATAGGGGAGAGGGTTTGGTAGTAGTTTAGGGTAGGGATTTTAGGAAAAATGAGGAAGGGAGGATGGGAAAAATGGTAGGTGAGGGGAAAATGATGGGTGGAATGGAACCTTGGCACTACAACACACTTTAGCAACCCTAGCCATCATGGTTTTTTGGTGATTTCTTATGGTTGATTTCATTGAAATTGGTTGCATTCAAACACCTCTATAAACACCATATCATTTATAAAATTTGATGAGCAAGTGATGTTATAAAGCTTACCTTTCAATTTGGTGTTCTTCACAAAAATTTGGAAGTGATTGCGCACTTGTTTCGGCCCTTGGTCTGTGCGCACCACGTGCAAAGCCCAGTGTGTTGCACCTTGGGTATGTGCCACACCTCTTTAAAGTTTGAACTATGGGCAGGCTCTGTGTGCGTCGCGCCCTCTGTGTGCGCCGCACCCATGAGTATGTGCGCCACGCCCTCTAAAAACGCCTCCAACTCACTCAAACACTCACGATTGCACACTCACACCTTTTGCAACGTTTCTCCAAGGCTTGGATTAGCACAATGCCTTTGGTTTTGATGAAAACTTGTATATATAGCCTTGGAAGAGATGGGTTAAATTTTTGCTTCCTTGAAAACCCATTTTTCTAATGTTGTGTTTTGACACTTTTTCACTGACTTTAAAACACACTGATTTTCACTTTCCCTTTGAAATTTTAGCTCAAATGATGAAATTTTTGGCACTCTTTGCAGAGATTGCATGAGAGGAAATTTGGCCATTGAAACCATGACTGCATCTGAAGAAATCAACTGGCGACTTTTTGAAATTTTTGTCATAAATGACATTGTTTGACTTTTCTTGAAAACAGAGTTTTGAAGAAGAGTCGAAGTCTATCCACATGACGATGAAGCTCTCTGAACCATAACTGTGTAAGGGCCTCACTCTGGCATGCATGGATTTATTGGACATGTTCAAAGACCAAATTGATGAATCCCTAGACCTAGACATAGAAAATTACTTTTGTCCTTTAAAGGACTAGACCTTGACTGTCATGGACTTTGATGATTATTAACAAAAGACCTGAGCCAGCAAGAGCCAGACATGAGGGGGAATGACTACCATGACCTTCTCCATCATATTATCGCATGCCCCTAGTGGAATGCAGCTGGGTGAATGGAGCAGGACACCTAAAAATGAAATGCATAAAAAGTTTTGATCTCTAACGGAGGACTGACCAGTCCGACTCT
Organism: Pinus taeda; assembly: GCA_000404065.3. NCBI lineage: Eukaryota > Viridiplantae > Streptophyta > Pinopsida > Pinales > Pinaceae > Pinus > Pinus taeda. The sequence goes on from APFE030816260.1 coordinate 23,156, forward strand.
AACATAGTCGACCCCTCCATCATGAGGCACATCTTCCTTTAAGTCTGTTGGAGTGTATTCAACTTTTTCTTGATGAACATAGTAAGTTGGCATGCTTCCCTTATCCATGGTGGATTCCAGCCTTTAAAACAACCTCTTTTCTATCTAGCTCATCAATTTGCGACTATAGTTGTTTCCCTTCCTATAATTGAGCGAGGTGCTAGGCTTGTGCCAAAGTGGGCACAATCGTCCTCATTTCATCAAACTTTCATTATGTCTCCTTGACATCTGTGCTAAGTTTCTATAGGTTTGGGTCCTCTTATAGAGTTTTCCATAGTTCCATGGCTTGTTTGAATATCAATGTGTAGCTTGTGACTTTTGCATCCAAAGTGGCCATGCTCTCCTTGATGGTTGCTCCTCGTTGCTTCCAGATTTCTGGAGAAGTGGTTAGTTGCAATTTCAATTCCAGCTCTGAGATCTTCATTTGAAATTCAAATGTTATTTGGTCAACCTCATCCTTTGATTGTCTTATTATGGTATCGAACTTCCAAATATTTGCAGCTTCTTTTGCATCCCCTGGAATGTGGAGATCTGGCAGTGGCTTGCATGCCTACATAATTGTTTCCTCCAAGTTTTGTCTTTGCGCAGCTAGTTCTTCCTTTTCTTTCAGTGCCTAAACCTTTTTTGTAAAAATATACTCATTATTCATCTTTACCTCGCTGATGACTGATAGTGCACACTGCTCCCTGATCTTGAGCTCGTCTGATACCCCTTGATGAAGTGCGTGGAGGGTCTGAATAGGCAGTATGGTTATGTTGACATCCACATCCTTGACTGCCTAAGATGGGTGTTTGCTTTATCTACCTCTACGCCCAATAATCCTTCCGGTAAGGGAATGAATCTAGGTTCCAGAGTCCTATCTGTTTTGAGTACCATTGTGCTAGCTTGCTGTAGGCTCACTTGAATCTTGCTCGATTGCCCCACGCTCGCCTAAATTCGACCCGTTTGAATTTTCAACTCGCACATATCCTTCTACATGCTCCCTAGTGTTTGCATGTACTTATATTTTAATTATGTCCAGAGCTCCATCATAGTATCACGGACCTTGACGCTAATCTCATCCAAGTCCCCCTCAGTGAGGACCATCGGATCTACATATGCATGATTCTCTGATCTGTGCTTCAACCTAGGCTCAGAAGTCGTCTCCTTGGTCCACTTCCAATTTAGAGGGAGTTCTCTACTCCTCGACACTGCCCCCTTCCTCCTCAGACACTTCCTTGTCTATAGTATGCAGAGAAGAAGATCCCTCAACTTCCTGTGTGGCTTTGTTCACAGCACGCTCCCTGTTAGCGGCTGCCTTATGTTATTAGGAAATTTAGTGTCTATGCAGAGCTGCTAGTCCACTAAGATGGGTAGCTATCTTAGAAACAAACAGATTAAAGTTACTTTTGTTTTCCTTTACAAGAAGTAGATAGCAGAGGAGCAAAGAATACCAACCTGAATCTCTCACTCATTTCTTGCTTGTTCCTTCTCCTCCTTGACGGGTCTTTGCTGCTCCTTCCTTGATTAATCTACTTCAAAGAGTAACTTGTCATGAGGAAAGAGTTATTTTTGCGGACAAACCTAACCTCCCTAGGAGTCTAAGACTCTCTAGTGACAAACAAACCAAACAAGAACAATCCTTCTCTAAACATACATTATTCTATGAGAAACCAAGTGTTTTCCGATCTTACCTTAGGTCCAATGCTTGTTGTAGCAGTCCAGCCTTGCTGATCCAGATGAGCTCCTCCTTCACTTTAAGACCTGCATACACTAACAAGACAAACGATTTACATAACACCTGAATATTTCATAAAACAAAGCATATTCATCAACTAGACCAAGGAGTACATGAAATAATTCATTAACAACAAATCATTGAGAAGAATGGACTTATTTGTATTAAGGAAACAAAAAAGGAACCATTACAACCTGAGCCTTGGTGTTGCGCAAGCTCCTCCCAAGGTCCAACAAGAGATTTCCTCTACTTTGACAAGCTCACCCAC
>APFE030816260.1:25335-44133 GCA_000404065.3 Pinus taeda
ATCTCTCCTCACAAGTTTACAATGGAAGTCCTAATTCCAGCAGCATCTACCCTTTGGAATGTTCAGCTTTCAACCTCCCCTCCTCTGGCCCAAGGCCTGTATTTATAGTGTTCTAGAGGAAGTTATTCAGTTCCAACATCAATGGGATACTCCCTCTTTTGGATGGGGTAGCTCCTCTATTGATGGGATAAGTTCCTCTATCATAGGGATGCATGAACCATCTGGAGGCGCTCAATCCACGTCAAACACTCTTCTAGAAAGCTCTAGAAGTGACCACAAGTAACATTTTAAATATGAAACTCGCGCCTTTTGACCTTTACAGGGGTACGCACCCATCCTTTGACTTACAGAGCGTACAAGTACGCAGGTACAATGAGTTTGGGTTGCGTACACGCAGGCAAGGTAGAGAGAACCTGCGTACCCAAAGATAAACATGTTTTTAAGTGACTTTCTCTCTTTTTGAAGTTTGACATGAAGAGCAGAGGTATGAGGCTTGACAAAGAATATGACTATTGATGAAGCCATATTAACTGCAGATAGTCATGGTGACAAATTTCAGTGTAACACTCCCCCCCCACAATATGATACGTTGTCCCAACCGTCAAATAAGGGAGCAGCGTCTGCTCTGCCGCGAGGCCTTTATGGAACAGCTTATGAAAATATGCCATGTCTGCAAAAACAGTGTATTACTGAAATCGAGGTAGAAAGTTAGATCACTTTTAATACGTAAGCGACTGCGGTGAGTTGATGGAAGTTCGGGGATAAGACGTTTGCCATAATTAGCGAGTCTCATGTAGTCACTATCACTAGCTCTGTAATGATTGGTGGTAATAGATAGTCATGCGCTATATGGTTGGGTAATTAAATTAATTATCATGTTATAAGAAACAAAGGTTATAATCTCCTTACCCATTGGTGTAAAGGTTACGACTTCAATACCATTAACAGAGATCTACTGCCGACAGGTGTCTATAACCTTGGCAGAGTTGTTTATCTCACCCCGGGAACCATAGTCCTTTGTGTATGCGAGGAGGTGTTATGTAATGTCAAAACTATAGGCCACTATGCAGGCTTGGTAACCAGTTAGTCATAGTGCCATTCATGAGGAAGGAGCGAATAGTGGGCAGGTCGGCTCGTGGTGAGACCTCCTGTTCCAAGGGTTATTTATTTATTTTGATATACCTTTTGGACCATTTCCTGGGTGTGGTGGCTCTAGTGGGAATGCCACTTCGCTTCCATCCTGATGATCACGGTAGGCCAGCTCGTAATGAGACTCCCTATCCTGTAATTTGACAAAACTGCTTTGCTTGCTTCTTTTTTTCTTGGTTTTAATAGAGAACCTTTCCTGTTTATACACAAAAGGTGGTTCAACACTCCTTAAGAGTAGGAATGGTGGAAGAAGTCTTAAAATCCCAATAGGAAGGTATAGAATTTTTGATCTTATTTGCGAATGATAATCAAAATAGATAAAAACGAATCAGCATGATAGAGATCACCAATCAGAACAGAGTTAGTAGAACAATGGCAACAAAAGGTGATACATAAGCATATCTTTTCCCTACGTCCTTTCGCCAATTCAGGGCAGTTACTTATAAGGATAGTGATTTATGATTTACCGATTTCCGTATATTGTGCTTTTGTTTCCATCACATAAGTAGATAGTTGTTTTCCAAAAGACTCAAGAGATCATTAGCACTCAGCATCCTTGAGAAGGAACAAGCTGTTTTAAATCATATGAGTAGTGCTCTTTCAAGGAAGGGCACAACAACGGATGTTCGTTTGGAGAAAGGAACTGTGGAAATCAATGGTGTTGTTCAGTAAAATCAAACAAGTGTCGTTCCTTTGGAAAAAGAATGGCAGAAATCAAACAGTGTTGTTTCTTTCGGAGATAGCAAAAACACACAAATGCTGTTCTTTTTTAGAAAGGAACAGCAAAAGCACTCAAGTGTTGTTCCTTTTAGAAAATGAACAAGAAGTGTTGTTCCTTTTGAAAAAGGAACAACAAAAATCACAAGTGTTGTTCCTTTTGAAAAAGGAACAGCAAAAACACTCAAGTGCTGTTCCTTTTAGAAAAGGAATAGCAAAAATTAGAAGTGCTATTCCTTTTGAAAAAGGAACAGCAAAAATCACAAGTGTTGTTCCTTTTGGAAAAGGAACAACAAAAATCAAAAGTGTTGTTCCTTTTGGAAAAGGAACAACAAAAAATCAAAAGTGCTGTCCCTTTTGGAAAAGGAACAGCAAAAATCAAAAGTGTTGTTCCTTTTGGAAAAGGAACAGCAAAAATCACAAGTGCTATTCCTTTTGGAAAATGAACAACAAAAAACAAAACATGCTGTAAAAAATATGTACAAAAATAATTCAAACAATTATATACAAATTGTAAAGAAAAGTAAACTTCTTAGTGAGTTACAGGTGGAGGAGACTTGTCTTCCTCCCGTAAGATCTCCATATCTAAATCTTGGCGTAATTCTTGGCAGAAGGACTCCCGAGTAAGTGGTTTGCGATAGAGACGGACTCGATGGCCGTTTGCCTTAAAGGTATACCCAGAACCATCAATAGTAATCAGTGCGAGGGTACCATTGTCATGTACTTTCTGAATTTCATAAGGTCCCAACCAACGAGTCTGGAGTTTCCCTGGGAAGTCCTGAAATCTAGAGTCATATAAAAGAGCCCAGTCTCCTTCATCGAAGACTCTGTTTTTTATGAGAGCATCATGCCATTTAGCTCTCTACTGCTGTATCAGGGTAGTGTGTTGAAGTGTAGAGAGCCTAATTTCATCCAGGTCATTAATCTGTTGCAATCGATTAGTTTGTGCCTTGGTTAAGTCTAACCCAACTTCTTGTACTGTTCGTAATGTCTGGATTTCAAATTCTATAGGAAAGATAGGTTGTTTTCCGAACATGAGTTGGTAAGGTGAGTGGCCAGTGGTGCTTCTCCATGTTGTTCTATAAGCCCACAGTGCTTCTGGTAGTCTGGCAGCCCAATCGCATCTATGTGATGCAACTGTTTTAGTTAGAATCGTTTCTATTATCTTGTTGCTGCTTTCAACCTGCCCATTTTCCTGTGGGTGATATGGAGTGGTCATTTTATGCTGAACATGATAATTGTTGAGTGTTGCCGCTATTTTGTTCCCAGCAAACTGTGGCCCTCCATCTGTGATTATCTCTCTAGGGAGGCCATAGCGCACAAATAGATGGAGCAGGAACTATATAACAGATTCTTCTGTAGCTCTGGGCAAGGCTTCTGCTTCAACCCACTTGGTGACCTATTCTGTTGCCACTAAAATGTATATTTTCTGGTTTGATGGTGGGTTGATTGGCCCCACGAAATCAAGGGCCCATCGCTCAAATGGTTCGATGACTAACTTTGGTTTCAAAGGCATCTCATCTGAGTGACTAGGGCATCTCGCCCTCTGGCAACTATCACATGCTTGGACAAATTTCATTGCATCTTTAAAAATTGTGGGCCAATAATACCCTGTATGTAATACTTTATGTGCAGTCCTACAATCAGCAAAATGTCCACCACGTGGTTGGTCATGGCATGCTTTCAATATGTCAAAAATTTCATCTTGTTGAACGAACCTCCTGATTTGCATGCCTGCCCCTATGTGAAACAAATAGCCCCCAATCCAGGAAAATCTGGTACTTCGCTGGACAATCTGTTTCCGCTCATTAGGGGTTAGATGTTTTGGTAACTTACCTACTGCTAGGTAATTGGCGACATCGACATACCAGGGTGTTTGAACAACAACAACAAAGAGATGCTCATCTGGAAACCGATCTTCAACTGTTGCTGCATCAACTGGTTTTGGCATTCTTCAGAGGAAATCAGATACCGGGTTTTCTTTGTCGGGTTGATCCTTGATTGTAATGTCAAACTCCTGCAATAAAATCAGCCATCTGGTTATTCTTCCATTTGTGATAGGCTTATTTGCTAAATATTTTATAGCAGAATGATCTGTGTACAAGATAACGGGATGTCCAGTGATGTAATGTCTGAATTTATTGATAGCATGTATAACAGCTAGAAATTCCTTTTCAGTGACAGTATAATTTAATTCAGCAGGGGATAGATTTTTTGCTAATGTAATAAATGGTGTATGGTTTTCTATCCTCCTCCTGGCCAAGGACCGCTCCAATGGTTGTATCTGAGGCATCAGATGATATCTGGAATGGAAAATCCCAATTTGGTCCCCGAAGGACTGGGGCTATAGATACAAGCTTTTTCAGGTCATTGAAAGCACATTCACATTTCTCTGTCCAAAGGAAATCAATATTACCAGTTAGTGCATACAATGGTGCAGCAATATGTGAATAATGTTCTATAAATCTTCTGTAATAACCAGAGAATCCAAGAAAGCTACGTACCTCTGTTTGAGTAGTAGGAGTAGGAATAAGCAAAAGTATTTGGATTTTGGCTGGGTCTACCTGAATGCCAGCTGCTGAAATATAGTGTCCTAGAATAAGTCCTTCTGTCATCATCATGTAGCATTTTTCATGGCTTAGACAAAGCTTGGTAGCTATACAGCGTTGTAGGACTTTTTCTAGTGTTTCCAATGCTGGATCAAACTCCTCTCCGTATGGAGTGAAATCATCCATATATACTTCCAATCCTTCATTTATTAGATCTGCAAATATGCTAAGAATAGCCCTTTGAAATGTGGTAGGGGCATTACATAAACCAAAAGATAAAACTCGGTAGGCAAACGTTCCCCAAGGAGAAGTAAAAGTAGTTTTATCCTGATCTTCAGGGGCAATCTGTATTTGGTTATACCCACTGAAGCCGTCAAGAAAAGAAAAGAATTTCTTGCCTGCCAAAGTATCCAATACTTGATTGATGAATGGGAGAGGAAAGTGATCTTTCTGTGTTACCTTTTTTAGTTCTCTATAGTCCACACAGATTCTCCACTTCCCATTCTTTTTCGGTACCACCACAAGCGGGGAGACCCATTTGCTATCAGAGATGGGGTAAATAAAGTTAACATCTAAAAGTTTTTGAAGCTCAGCTTATACTACTTCTTTTAGATGAGGGTTTAGCCTTCTCTGAGGTTGTCTAACAGGTTTTGCATCATTTTCTATGTAGATGTGGTGTGTACATAATTGAGGATCAATTCCTTTCATCTCGGGGTAATCCCATGCAAATGCATTTTTATGTTTTGTTAAGATATGGATGAGTTTTGTTTCTTGTTCTGGTGTAAGGTTAGCGTTAATGTTTAAGGTCTTCCCAGGTTCGATTTCTACTGTTTTACTATGTGCAACTGAGGTGACAGGGATTGTATGGTCATGCACATCATTCAGAGGTTCCTCTTCTGCTTCGTTATCGAATGCTGCTTTTATCATATGACACTGGGTACGAGATGTGGGTTCAGTTTGACTAATAAAGTTACTGATGGCATCATCTTCTGTTTGATCTTTGAACTCTAGCGCCTCTTGTATAGTTAATGGAGATCTAATGTTGTCAGTAAGATATGATACAGGGTGCCTATTAGTTTTGACTATTGTGATGCTTAGCTGCGCTGGGGGATATAGTACTAAGTTCTTAATATCTGCCCCCTTAGTTATGATCATGTTTCCTTGCCGACAGCCAATATAGGCATCAACGGTAGCTAGCCAAGGCCTTCCTAAGATCAATGGATGTCCATCTAGTCGGGTTTTAGGGTTTATTATCAGAAAATCAGTTGAGTATTCCCAGGAATCGACTAAAACCATAACATCATGCAGTATGCCTTCTGGTCTAACCACAGATCGATCAGCCAGTTCTAGCAAAGTTGAAGTGGGTTCTGCAGATGTAATTCCTAATTTTTGGCAAGTAGAAGTGGTCAATATATTAATTGCATCCCCAAGATCAACTAAAGCATTGTTTAAGGTTTTACCATAAATTTGAACAGTTACTATTGGGTTACCTGGGTCTTCATACTTAATAGGTGCTTCCTTTCCTGATAATAGGTCAGATAAAGTGCCGACTACTTGAACTCTTGGGTTATCTATTACATTCCTTCTTGGTCTTTTTATGCACAATTCCTTAATAGTTTTAGCGTATATCGGGATGTCCTGAATGGCTTGAAGGAATGGGATTTTTATGTACAAACTTTGTAATTCTCCCAGAATGTCAAAATTAGGTTGCTGTATAGGTCGAGGTATGACTAAACGTTCTGGGAATGGGGGAGAGGATGTAGTTGCTTGATTCTGAGTTTGTTGTCTATTTTCATCCTCTTCTTGTGACAGATGTTCTCTAGGTAACTGATCTTCAATCTGAATTGTTTTGTTTCCCTCTATTTGAATAATACGCCCAGATCTTAGCTGTAGATCATTGCACTCCCTCAGCTCGGGTCCTTCTTCTGGTGTTTCTAAAATTTGGAGTGCTTAGACCGGTCTGTTATTTGGATTGGGATTGGGCTGGTCTGTGAGTCGGGGTCTAAGATTAGATTGGGGGTTTTGCTGTAAAGTTGGTAGTGTAGGTTGAGGGAAAGGAATGTTTCCTACTATCTGCTGTGTTGATCTCTGTCAGTTATTCTGCCAGACTGAACCTTGTGAAGTGGGGGGAGTCCATTGTGGTGGATATGGTTTGCTTTGCTAGTATGGTGGGGGATAAGGAGGATTCGACCAGCCAGATTGGCTTGTCTAATTTAGCCATGGTTTTACAGAAGGGTACGACTGTGATGACCAGTTTGGAAATGGGGGTTGAAACTGACTTTGCCATGTATTATACTGTTGAGTATTGTACTGCGGATACTGAAAAGAAGAAGCTGGGTCTAAAAACATACCAGTTTGTCGCGGCTACCACTGACGACGCCGGTTAAGTAAATATACTGCCTCTGGTTCTCCTTCTACTTCCTTATATACCACTTTCAGTCCAGGTAATGAGGGACAACTTTTTGTAGAGTGATCCCTTGTGCGAATGGCGCATGTTTGAATTGTATCTAGTGGGCATTCCTTATGGCTATGCTTCTTCCTGCACCTGGGGCAGAAGATTGCCAAATTCTGTTCTGCCTCCATTTGTTTCTGCTTAGCCTGCAAAACGTCCAATTGTGTAGTCAGTGTTCCTAGTATATCAGTTTTAAAATTTTCAAATAAATTCCCAATTTCTACTCGTGTCACTCCTTCTGATGAATTTTTATTTTCTCGTGTAAATCGATCATGTTCTACTGGTTTGATTCGTGTACTGCCTCTCGAACTCCTGATACATAGATCAATTATGTCAGCAAAACTCTCCTGATAAATATCCCCTTTCCCCATAATATTTAATGTTTCGATCCACTGTTCTTTCATGCCCCTTATTAATGTTGTTTTCAACACATTATCAGGCAACGACAACGATGCATAAGAAGATCTTTGCAGATTATACTGGAAACGTTCCACGTATTCCTCTAATGTTTCATTTGGTCTAGCTATCATCTGAAATATTTCATCTTTTAGTTCTCTAGACCTACAATAATCTTGATATTTCTTTAGAAAAGATTCTTTCATTTGTTCCCAGTTATTTATAACTCCACCACCTAATCCCATAAACCATCTTAAAGCTGCCCCTTTTAAAGTGGAGGGGAACAATTTCAGTTTCTGGGGGTCAGTGGTGTAATCATATCCCCTGCATAGCACATCAAATTCGAATAAGAATGATCGGGGTCCTCTGATGTAAGTCCGTGAAATGTAGGAATGTGTTGAAGGGGGATTGCTTTCATAGGAGCATTTGCTGCGGAATCCACTATGGGGTATTGTAATGTAGAGGTTTGGGTGTTTGGCGGATTTTGAGCCATTGGGTCAAATATATTCCAATAACCTTCCGGAAGATCTAAGAAGGTATTCCTAGGTTGAGGGGGAATGTTTTCAACAGGAACAATTTTAATAACACTTTCTCTATCTGGAATTTTTGTCTGATGAAATAGGGTGTCTTCAATAATAATTTTTACCGCGCTCCCCTTGTCTAGACTATTTAATGGCTGAGTTATCCTAGGAGGAGATCTTGGCTCCCCAATTTCCCCTGTTTCCCTTCTCCTTCACAAAGATTACTGAGATTCCCTTCCTACAGTCGTTCTGGAATAGAATTTTCAATTTCTTGAAAGTCCTATTCGTTAGTCTGACTATGCACCTCAGCAAAGGCTTCAGATGGTGAGCCTGAGGCCTGAAGGGAACTAGTAGGCTGTTTGGAAGTAACTTTTCTGGGTCCTACTGAAGGCTGAGATTCGACTTTCTTATAGATTTTCTCTATGTATGTTGATCGACCAAGGGTCACCGGTCCCTTAGCTTTTTCTGGTTTTGGTAACGATTTTAGATTTTTCTCCGGCTTTTTCTGCTTAGTCATGCACTCAATTTAACTACTAAGTTTTAAGTAGATAACAACAAATCTGCAGGAAAGTGGGCAAAGGAGCAGGGCTTTTACATGCTCCGCACGTAGGTTCTTACGTTTCATTTTCAAAACCCAATTCTTCCCTAGCAGGTTCGTACACTACTCTGAAAAAGACAAATGGCTACACTCCTTCCCCCGCAATGTCGCCAAAATGTAGAGCTATAAAAAGGGTCTCTTTCACCTCTAGTTACCTCACATTAATATGTCAATCCGGGATCGTCTGGTTATTTCAAGGAGTGTCTCAGTCTGAGGCTTAGCACTTGCCAAAGTAATGCTTGTAGTACAGCTATATAAAAGCTACAAAAATAAATTAATGCAAGTCCACAACTTAACTACTTCAAAAGACTAGACCACACCAAGTATTGCATCAGCCGAAGGTTCGGTAGCAATAACCCATCCTTTCCATAACTAATGAGAATAGATCAGAGGTCTGGGAGCCAAATAGCAGATGCGGGGCTCGCTACAGCCTGGGACTATTCTTAATGACTAGAAATGAAACAACAGGTAAAGGAAATAGCAATGAAATAGAACAACACATCAGCCAAGGGCTTGGTAGCAGTAACACATCCCTTTCATAGCTGATGGGAGCAGCTCAGAGATCTGGGAGCCAAGTAGCAGATGCTGGGGCCCACTACAGCCTGAGTCTGTACTTAAGAAACATCAAATTAGAAATCTGGAAATGGAACAGTAATTGAAATGGAACAGCAAATAAATGGAACAACAAATAAATGGAACAGCAAAATAATGGAACAACAAATAAATGGAACAACAAAATAATGGAACAACAAATAAATGGAACAACAATTCAGAAATAGAACAGCAGTCGAAATAAGCAATAACCAAGTTTATTAAGCTGCAATTCTATTTAATCACTCCAATCAAAACATAAATCCTTCAGTCTTAAAAGATGTACACATATGATGGAACAACACTATCGATCAAAACCTTAGAAACACAACACACTCAATCTGCTTCTGTTACTAATCTGGATAAACACATGCGATTGCATCTCACGAACAATAACATTCAGTAATCATATGAAAACGGACCTTTCAAGATGACTTGTTATAATGCAAAACGCAATCGTGATGAATTCTTTAATAGAGTAACAGTGTCCTGTAAAGATTAATCAATACTTAAAGGATTGGTAAAATGACATAGCATCAATATAAAGTTCAAGAACACGAAATCAGTTAATTATAACAGAGCATGTAATAGAATATTCTTAAAACACAGCAGATTACCATATTACGTCTATGAACAAACCACATGGAAATCACGCGTAATAGTACAAGAGCAAGTGTCCTCCAAGGACGGGCCCTTAGCCTCCAGGGGTACACCACTTAAGATAGATCCAGGCTCAAAGATAAAAAAGCGAACAAGTCTGTATTAAGGCATGCAATAAAATTATAGGAACTCAAGTCTTCAACAGAACATAAAGATCATAGTCCTGATCTTCCTTGAAAGAAATTACATAAAGATTCCCCTTACAGCCAACAGTCCTGTCCCTTTTATAAGGAAGATGGCAGAGATATCTAGATACAGAAAATAGCTAAAATAGCAATCCCTGAGGATCTAAGATCCTGAGGGATTCGCAGAATCATTAATACTGCGTCACTTTTTCCCTTTTCTATTCCGTGTTGGTATCTGCGCATCCTCTCTTGGGTTGATCCGTTTTGATCTGGTTCGCTTCCAGTCTTCCGTCCAAGGGACAGCAGTTAGCTTATCCTTGTCGTTACTTTTGGAATGGCCACCTCCCGTTTTTCTTCCCTCCTGCACATAGAAATGATGATTATCAGTGCTTCTCATTAATCTCTCATTTTTCATTATAAATTCTTATCATTATCTAAATTTCCCATGCAAAAGGCTTTTGAGTTCTAATGAAAAGATACCAAAATGACCATCGAAACATACCTTCCTTGGTACTCCACAAACTCCTCCTTTGTCACGGCATGATTCCTTCTATACACTTAATAAATTTTGGCCATCATGTACCTCTTTTGACCTCATATATTAGGGGCATCTATTATAGCACCATTTACCGCTCTTGGTAGATATGATGCTTTGGTTATGGCCTAGGGAAACCCTTCCTTTCCAGACATGGTCCAAAATCTAATTTCCCCGTGTTAAAAGTGTGTACACGCAGATCAATATATACCTAACATGTGTATATGTGTTAAAACACTTAAAAATAATAAATCTCCTTAATTTCAAGCAAATTTTATGGGTTTTACCTGTTACTCACCTACTATAGCTTTTGGCCCAACTATTTCCCAACTGAAAAAACTAATTTGGAGAATTATAAATAAACCTCCATGGAAAGGCCTAAAGGGAGAAGAGATGAGATATTGATATTATATTTGATTGATCCCTGATCAAGTCTAATGAAATCCCTGTGCCTCCTACACTCCCCAAGCTTTAGGAAACTCTTGTTTCCTCTTTTGAGATATCCTTCATCCCTCTTGTGATATCCTTTTGTATGTTGATGGAGGAAGATTTGAGGCCAAGATAGGATGGATCTGCTTGGAGCTAGAGGAAGATAGAGGTTGTAGTTTTCCACCTTTCTTATAGCTTACACCAATAAATAAATGCTATTTTGTTCCTAATATTTATCATGTTTATGCATTGATCTATGTTGCGATTTGTTTATAAATCTTATATTAATGCGTAATTGTTCATTTTCTTATATGATCTAACGTATATATCATGAATATACTTTATGTTACTGCTATTGTATATGCTTTTCTTGGATAATTTATAGGTTTCAAAGGAATCGAAAGAAGTAGAGGGTTTGAACCCTATGAGATCTACCCAAATGTAGGACCTCTGGGTAAGGTCATTTCTTCCCAGTTCAGTAGTATAAATATTAGAATTGTTTGTCTATGCATTTCTTTTTGTTGTCTTCCCTCTGCTCTGTTGGGGTTTTCAACCAAATACCCTAGGATTTTCCCACCCACAACAGGACCCCTATCCCATAGTAGTTCCCTGAGCCTCAGTATTGCGCAGTGTTGTCCAAGTTTTCTTGTTTGTCTTGCATGAAAAAACTACATAGACAGACCTCCCAAGGTCTCATTCCAGTAGCATTCACTATCTGCTAAAATTGTGCAGATCTACCTCTCTGTGACTACATGAAAGGTGACATGCTAAAATCACTCCCAAGGAGTTGAGGAGAAGGAACAAGGAACCGAGTAATGGAAAAAATTAGAGCCGCGTGCAAAATCCATCGAATGCATGATCATCTTCAGGGTAAGTATGGTAAGTATAGAACAACTTTCAAAGTACACCTCTTAGTTGATTTTGTAGGATTTCTTGTCATTGTCATATCAACCTTTCCTCATTAACATGCATGTGCACAAACACAAAAAAAAATCATGTTATGTGTTTCTTCTACATGTCCTTCTTCTTTTTGCTTGTTCGACCAACTGTCGTCTTCTGCATGTTCATTGTTATGTCATGCTTGCGACCTTGTTCTGGTGATGTTGAATTTTGTGTTTGAGATGTGTTCTCCATGTACACATCTATCATACTCACACATGATGTTGCATGTGTTGCCACGCAAGCATTGTCACGATCGTTCAACAATCTATCACAAGCGTCGCGCTTGTCGCTCGCACCATCAGTCAGTCATGATAAGTATACGTTGTCTTGATGCTTTGAGGCATATTGACATCGAGTTATGTTGAGTGTGTGTTTTCAAAAGCCGCATATGCACAAATACACTTGCTCACACACACAGTCATTTTGTTGAAGTTCTAATGACTGGATCACCCTCTAAGAACTGGACCTTCACCCTACAATCGACTCGACCGAATGTCACCCAGAACAACTCAGAAGTGTCCAATAAGCCATTTCAATTTGCATTGCTTGGAAGATCTTCAATCAACTCTCTTACTAGTCAACTAGAGAGTTTGACCAGCCAGTGACCCCGGGAATCAATCCTCTCAAAAATTGCATAGAAGCTACAAATATTCTTTGCTCCGTTCACTAACAAAACAACATAGATAGGCAGAAAATACACCAAGTGCCCATCCTTGTCTTCCCTCAAGAATTGTATAGTTTTTCTAGACAGTCACACAGAGAGCCAGCTGACTACTTACCTAGGAAAGCTGTGCAGATTTCTGAGCAAGCCCATCAGCAGCCTAGCATCTGTCTCATCTTAGAAACTTTGCAAAGGTGTCCAACAGGTCATTCTCCCAACATTTGTGCATTTTTTGTCTCTAGAGAACCCTGAAGCTTGCAACCAGCTGTTTCTGGGAAAACTAGTGTCTTTTCGATCTGCTAGTCCCACTAAGATGGATAGCTATCTTAGAAACAAACAATTCAAAGTGCTTCAAGATTTCCTTAATGTATGATAGATAAGATAGAAGCAAAGAGGACCAACCCATATCTTCCGCTTGGCTCCTTGCTTGTTTCCTCTCTCCTTTGATAGATCTTGCCACTCTTCTCGTAATTGTCGTACTTTAGATAATACCTATAGAGGCAAAGAAACAAAACACTATGAAAGCATCTCGATCTATGATATCATAAACAATGCAGAATCAGAAATACATTAACCATACAATTGCATATACAAATAAAAAGATTCACAAATACACAATTATATGGAGGAGAACTCAAATAACTTTATTGATAGTAGAAATAGAAGAGAGGATTACAACCCAGCTGTTTGATCCAGCATCATCCTCCTAGCATGAAAGCCCTCTCCACCTCATGAAAAGCAAGATCACCCAACAATACAATGTTTCTTCTCAAAGAGAAACCAACAGCACTTCCTTACAAATTACAAAATTCCTGCCTCTAGATCTCTCATATGAGGGATCCATTTATAGATATTTGCAGAGGGGCGAGTCAGCTTCGGGTTCTTTGATTAGTGTCATTTCATTGATAGTTCTTGGTTCCACTTGGAGATTTCTTTGATCTTTTACTCATCGTTGGGCGAATTCAGAGAGGAAAGTGTCATATGAGTAGTTTCTAAAAGATTCTTTGGGTTTCGACTTAGCAAACTACCTATGCCATTTGTCTACTCTTGCCCATCACACCCAACAAAAGTCTCATTCAGTATGCATTGCACCTGGCCAGTGAGGCAGCCAGTATGCATCGCACCCTAAGCATGGAGCAGTCGGTATGGTCCAGGTTTGGCCAGTTCTGAGTGGTTTTTCAAGTGGAACTTCTGGGAATTGATGTAATCAGTTGACCATGATCCTTTAGGGTATGAAACAACACTTTTAGGGGTTTAAGAGCCCTTGGTTTATCAACATATGTGATTTGGGTTGTAGTGCCCAAATATGTCTATAACAGTTTCCCCCTAAAGCATGAGGTTGTAAATCTTCTGATGTCAGGTGAAACGCTTTATCATGAGGATCTGAGGTATTCGAACTGGAAGGTGACCTATATAAAATACAATACAATACATCATATTCATACAATTTTCATGATCTAGCTGAGGTGGGCATTCCCATGCTCAAATTTATAAATTCATTTTCATGTACATAGGATAGATAATCATCCGTTGTTGTAGACTCGTGATTCTTGTAGAGGCATCATCCTTTAGCTTGAATGATCATCTGTGCAGCCACTACGTACATTTTGTGTCTTTATCTTCCTGAATATATCACAGCCCGGATGGATGAAACTAGATCCAGGGTCTTCAAACTTGTTCAATCTTTGCCCGATGTATAAGTCGATCCATGTGAAAAGATGTTCTAAAGTCGAACATGGAAAGACATCACCTGATTACCAGCCAATGATGTAAGCTGTTAACAGGCATGAGAGGAATCACCAATAATGATAATGACCCTCAAGGTACTGTGGTACAATTCGCATGGTGTGAATATAGGATTTGATGTCGAACACCACACAAAATCTTTCGGTCGAAGGCCATTGATATAAACCTATCGCCGGAAGTGAGAAACTTGCCATTGAGGCATGCAAGCTTCAAAGTATTGAAAGGGTTGTTCCTAAGTCAACTTCTTATATAATGAGCTAATGTTGACAAGAAGTGACCCATCGTAGGAGGGCCTTAATGAATCCCACATCTACGACACGAAATGAAGCAAATGATTTTCTGGAGGTGAAAACGATCTGATGATACAAGGTTCAGGAATGGCGGTCATGAAAATTGGAGGGTGAAGGTATTGCAGTGGATGAGGCATTAGCTGGGTGGTAAATTCTCTGAATGACTTCTCTTGAACATATTGGTGACAGTGATATGGATTGGTAGCGTTAACCCCAAAAATGGATGGCATGGAGGACCAATGGTGATGTGACTGGTGAACGGAATAACCCAACTCGACTCAATCATGGTGATGGAGTGAAAGTGTCATGTTCAAGAGCGACCTGCTACAAATGAAGTTCTTCAAGTTTTCTTCCCTTTTTCCCCAGTCATTTCTGACCAGTACCTCTTTATTTTTGTCAAGCTTGAGGAGGATAACATATGCTTGTTCTAGAATTTTCCCTTCGGGAAAACCTGTCGCTATGTTTTAGCGAGCCTAGCGATAGTGAAACTCGCTCTTGTCTGGATGGACAAGTTTGTTGCAATTGTTTTAACGAGCTTAAAAACAAACATAACTTAGTCCTTTTCATGTTTAGAGATTTTGAAAAGAGGCAAAAAGGAAACTCTAGCAGTCCTTTTTCGTGGCATAATCCCTTAAATCAAAAAACATATAAAATAATACGAAAGGGATAACTTTTCGATCAATTTAGTGAGCTAAAAAAGACAAGTGCTCGATCATTTTGTGTAATGATCCCTTAGGTCCAAAAATATTAAAATGTAGAGGAGGGATGGTGCTTCCCCTTAATTTAACGAGATGGAAAGACCAGTAGCTCGGCAATCTTTTCATATTTACGAGTCTAAAAAGAGCTTAAAACAAACTTGTTTTTTGAGGAACGAGTGATGTTTTTGGGTAGAAATTGGTTCCAGGTAAGTTTGGAACTTCTCAAACACGGTAGTGTAGAGAGGGTGGCTAACAGAATCACTCATCGCAGTTTTTCCTCAAAAGGGTAAACAATCAAGTGGAAGCATATGATCGGCCAAAATAATGGAGGTGATAGTAAGAACACAACCAAGGCTCAGAAGGCTGATAGCAGGGCAATCACAGAGGTCATTTACTAAAGGTGGGTTTATTTTTTATGATCTTGAATCTTGCATTAACATATGCTCAGTGGCTTGTTTATTTTTTAATGAGCTTGAACCTTGTGGAAACATTGCTCATAATAATAGTTGGAGATGTTCAATTTACCATTAACACTAGATTCTTTTGACGGACGTACAACTTGTTCAATTACTCCATCAAATTGATTAGAAATACAAATACATGGTTGAAAAATAAGTTAAAAACTAACATTTTACTTGAATTACGTGAATAGTAGCATAAAAGCAGTTTTACCTCTCATTTTTACCATTTCATTCAAATTTGGATCTTTTGGAGCTCTGGGGTGTTTCCCCCCTCAAATTTCATCAGCTAATTTCAGGAGATTTGGTGGACTATTCTCCACACCGCCAGGACTAGGTAGGAGCTAACCCTGAGCTCTTCAATTGCATTCCATCCTTTTTTTTTATTTTGAGCAAGCTTTCCCTTTCTTCTAGGCCCCAAGGGTTTGAAGAATTCATTCTCTCCCCATCACGCCTAGTCTGCATTGAAAATTGCGATGCATACTAAGCTGGCCATTGCCCAGTTACTATGCATCTCACCCTGTACATAGGCAGGGTGCGATGGGCGCAAAAGGGAAAGTTTGTGTAGTGTTTTTCCATGAAATGTTTACCTATTTTTTCCCAAATCAGGATCCTAATTCATCTTTTGTTTGTGTTTCAGAGATTCATCGGATCAAGATGGTTGTTACATGGAATGAACATGAGCATGAAGAAGAGGACATGATTTCCTTACATGATCTGGGTACGATTACTGCATTGCGAAATTGTGGCTTGCTCAAATTCTTCCGCATATCCAACATGAGGCAACAAATCAATTTGTTGCAATATCTTCTCGATGTATGGGATCTGATCAACCAGGTATTCCAGATTAGAGGCAAATCCATTCCTTTGACACTTGAGGATATCTAATTTTTGACTGGGTTATCGAGGTGTGGTGCCCCTATCTCACTATCGGGATTCACCGATGGAGGTGAATCTGTGAGGGATTATATTTGCCAGTTTTGTAGAGATGGATCTCAGCTGAGTAGGGATGGCAAGATTAGTATTCGAGATGTCATTGATCGGTCCTTGAGGACCATTTTATTCACCTTTTCTAGATTGGCTGGTAGTTTGGCTCTTCATTTGGCCAACAGATCTTATATGCAATATGCCCTGGAATGGTTGGAACCAAAGGTATTCAACTGGTGTGAGGCAGTACTTCCGGTTTATAAAAGAAAAACTCTCCAAGGTAAAGAATGGAAGGTCCAAGAACTTCTTTTATGGCTCCATTTTGACTGCTTTCGCCTTCGAGTGGATTCCATTGATGCAGCTGCAGTACATTTCACTAGGATTGCCAGCACCGAGGGAACCACGGATGCAAAGATGGGTTGATCTCATGGCCAAACATGCTGGCTAGTCACAAATTTCATTCTCTGATGCCTTCTTTGAGTGGTTCAATTGTCAGGAGATGGTCTTCGCAGAGTATCCATACGTTGGAATGGATTTCCGAGGTGACCCTGATTTGGTGTTACCGGCTGGCAAGTAGTGGAGTGTTATGGGTAAAAATGGTTTGACCATATCTTTGTTTATTGGTTTTTATAATGTTCTTGTGTTTTTAAATGTTTTCAATACTAATAAATCTCATATATGTGTGTAGATGTTGGACCAGTGTGACCCGCAACATGCCCAAGGGTAGCAGCTACCACTCCAGCAGGAGAGGCTATAGGTAGGGTTGTCCCCCATGATCCGGACATAGCGGAGACCCTTGCAGTGTTGCAGGATCAGATCGAGGGTCTCACCCTTGGTATTCAGGATGTGAGGACAGACGAGTTACCTTTGAGATTACAGTGCCATACCACTGGCGTGCCGAGTCGATGGACTAGGTTCTTATGTATGATTGTATAGGCGGTGACTTGTTATCACTAGCACCATTAGCTTAGGGTGCTTTTCTGCATTTCTGAGTTTTTTGGGTCGTATGACCGATTTTGTCCTAGACACAAAACATTTTGTAAAATCTATAAACAGTTATATATTTCTGATTTTTGGATTTTTATTTCAGTTAAGTTATGTGATCCTGATGCAAATGTTAATTGAAACGCTTTTCCTTTTATAAATGCTGCAAATGTCTATCCAACACCTAATTTGCCAATGAATCAATTAATGTGTTTAGGTTTCTGGAAATGTGTTGATATTGAATAGAATCAAATTGCCTTTCTGTTGAGGATTTGATCCCCTAGGGCTTTTGGGTGGAAACCCTAGCAGACTGAAAGTTGTCTAAAGAGAGAAACATGCACTCACACAGCCATTATGCTATCAAAAGCAAATTCTAAAGTAAGAAGGACGTACCTCAGGTCCTACGTTCGAGTAGTTCCTCAAGGGTCCAAACCCTTCTTCAAGTCCCTTTCACTCCCTTGTCCTAAAAAACAACCAATTCCAAAGAATGCAGCAGTATATGGACAAAGACTTATACAAAAATCATCTTTATGTTATAAAAGAAGGAAGTTAGTTATGAACTTTAAACAACCATTCATACATGAAATTCAATCATGAACATCATAAACATAAAGAAGAAGCATATCGGGAACCAAGACGTGTTTCTTTATTATAGACAAATAGAATGTGCAAAAGGAGTAATATCACCTGAGCAACCTTTCGCAGGCTCCAAGCACAGCTTCCTTCCGGATCCATCTCGCCTCAAGCCTCTAGCATATCTCCTTCCAAGACTCACTCCATGATGCCATATCTAGTGAATGAACATCAAATCATAAGGAAACAAGGGTTTCCTCTACAAATGGGGGAAGTGCAGAAGGCACAAGGGTCCTCAGACCTGGTCAGGGGGAAAATCTCAGTATAATAGCCTTTCTCTCTCTTCTCTCCTGCTTTAGGCCTTCCTTTTGATGTCTTTTTATACAATCCCAAAGTAGTTTTTTAGTTAGGAATTGGTTGCGAACAGTGGGGGCCACAGGCACTAACAGGTGATCAGCAGGTAAAACCCGCGATCTCCGCCCGAAAATAAGGAGTTTTATATTTTTTAAGTGTTTTAATACATATACGCGGGTTGGGTATATATGGACCTGCGTATACACGCGTTTAACTCAGGGAAATATCACGTACAGGGAATAAAACATTGTTTTTTAAATTTGGGACCAGGTCTGGAAGGAGGGGTTTCCCTAGGCCATGAGTGCAGCATCACAAACCATAATAGTGAGATTTGGAGCTATAGCAGATGTCCCCTAATATATGAGTTCAGAAGGGGTACATGATGGCCGAAATATATTAAGCAAGTACATGGAAAGGAAATCTGCCAAAAGCCAAGGAGTACT